>OU342944.1:15345746-15453685 GCA_910592295.1 Andrena haemorrhoa | reverse complement strand
AAGCTGCGGACAAATTATTCGGGAGACTTAATCATTTCTGCTTCCAGATCGAAATGAATGTATTCTCCTGGTGCTACGACGAATGTGACTACAGGATTACGTAGCGTAGCAACAAGCGTTCTAACATCCTGAGGCAAGTTGGAGAAACAGGAATGTGTTCGAAGGAGAGATAATATATTATTTCCTTGAATGTGAGTTAAATTGTTGTCTACGAAACAAGACGCTAACTGTTGGCGAAGGATGGCGTAAGTGGGGAAGTACCGCAGGACAATGAAACTGTATCGTGGATATTAGAAATGCATGCCGTGGAAGTAGAAGGTCCGGCGTCTTCTACATTGATATCGCGTCTAGCACTGAATTTATCGGGGATTAAATTAACACGAGCGGACGACCTACAACCTGTAGATATGCTAGCAGCATCTTGCACGTTAAACGTATTGTTGCGCCGTGGCGTTTCTATGTTGACAACCCCGACGCGAAGGGGTATAAATAATAACACGGATGTACACGACTGAACTATATCTGATTACAACGGTACAATCCGGACGTCCGAACGCAATGGCGTTCGGTACAAGACACTTGAAGACAGTTTTCTCTTCGTTGCTCCGATCATCCTCTTGATGGGGGTTGTCCCTCTTCTGTATTCAGCTACGAGCACCAGCCGGCTATGTACGGGCCTGTACCCGGTGCTCGCAAACAGTATTATCCGCTACGTTACTGACGGTTTTCAATCCGGAACGTTATCGCACGCGTAATGTCGTCTATCCACGAAGCATCGCATCATAGACGCATACGCATAGAGACTAATCGTACGACGCATCTGTCGCTCATTAATCTGCATTTGTCAAGACGCCTGGCGTACGATTGGTCTCTATGCATACGTGTCTATGACGCGACACTGCGTCGACAGACGGCGTAAGTTATTTCGCATCTCGCGCATAACCCTCCTCTTTTGTCTCGCCGATAATGCGTCTCCCAATTTCCGCGACGTAGACAATTTGAAATTATTGAATTCCATAATTACTTACGTTTTGTGGATGTCTCTGGAAGATTTTCGTGAAGCTCTGGAAATTCTTTGGTATCGCTGTCGATGACTGCCACCTCAGAATGAACGAGAATTCTAAACAAACGCGAACTGGGAAGTAGAGTCCGAACCAATCACGAATGTCCGCGAAGCGGCGCAGCGAATCCGAGCGTTCGTTTTCAAGCACAAAGTGTACCACGTTGAATAAAGTGTACCACGAGGTAACAGTTTGGCGGTACATTGGGCTACGCTCGGATTGGCTGCGCCGTCTTGCGGACATTCGTGATAGTTCGGGACGCTACTTCCCAGTTCGTGTTTGTTTCGAGAGACCAACTCGATTGGACTTCCAATTGGGTATAAGGGACAATACATAGAGTACATTAATCAGATTTCAAAGGATCATTTCTATTGTTTTTACTGGTGTAACGTCCCACTAGGACTTGAACCTAGTGTCGGTATAATAGAACTACTACATTATCATTAAGTCACTCTATGCTACCACGCATCAACGTTGTAAATACTTTTATACACGTTATTTATAAAACAAGCGAATATTAGACAAACAAACATTACAGAGACATTAGGAATAATTAATTATAAGTACTGACAAAAGCGCAAGACAAAATAATATATAATAAGCAAGTAATAAGCAAAATATCCAGAAATAACCTACTGCGCATGCGCTAGCCCGCCAATTCCACAGTATATAAGGAGGCGCACGCAGCCTAGCGCGCATTCAAAGCTACATTGGAAACCACGCTCATAGTCGACGAATGTTCAGCCCTGGAGGTAGCTTAAGTTTCAACCAGTGAGATCTAGCTTGCTCCGGAGACGGCAGCAGCGGATCTCGAGTGTATAAAAGTTACTGGTGCTGCTCTTTGGATTATTCATTTAGACCGATAGAATCCTGCTTCTACGAAAACTGCAAGCTCGCTCCGGAAACGGCAGCAGCTGTGGTTCTTGGTAAAAGCAAGATCGAGTATAGAAACAAAACTCTGTCAAAAGTAACAAGCTCGCTCCGGAGACGGCAGCAGCTGTTCTTACTACAGAAAATTGCCAAAGAGTCTACGAGCTCGCTCCGGAAACGGCAGCGGCCGTGCTCTGCAATTACACAACGTATATACATTTATAACTACAATCCATAGCTTTAGAATAATATTAACATAAAATATAAAAAACCAAAAAACATAGAATATAATCGTAGTCGTAAGTAATATTAATATCATTGTTCTTGTTAATAGAGTTAAGTGTTAGTAAATAAATAGTCATTGTTGTTGTTAAGTTTGAATTTCACTTCTTAACTCGCTTATACCGACGAATCCCCACCTTTCCAACACTCGAGGGGACGCCGCTCTCCTCTCGAGGCCCGCAACCTTCAGTTGTCGTTCGACAACAGAACGTTACAGGTCGGAATTTTTGGTGACAGCGGTGGGATATCTCGTTAATAAGGATAATTTCGCTTAGTAGAAACACTCCAAAAGTAAGTATTTTTCTTAGAAATTTTTTCTTTGTTAAAATCTATAGAGGCTTAACACTTCACAATGGTTACACTTGAAAATGAAATGGCTAACCGAACGCTCAATGAGGAACCTCAAGGACCTTCAGATAATACAGATACTTCAGATACAGTAGGAACTCTAGATAATCCACAAGTTAATATGAATACAGCTACGAATATATTTTCACACCCACCACACATTAGTCTTCGCGATACAGCGGACACAGTTCCGTCTTTCGATGGTAAAAATATACCAGTATACCAATTCATAAAAAGCTGTCGACACGCACGACGTATGGTTAATCCGAACGCAGAGTATGGATTAGTTCAACTCATAAAAAATAAGCTTTTCGGACAAGCATCTAGAGTAGTTTTGAGTGGAGATTATAACTCAATAGATGATCTCATTGCAGTATTAAAATCGCAATTCGCACCATTACACACCTCAATCCAATTATATGGAGACTTATCAAAAATAATTCAATTACCAAACGAAACAACAGTAGATTACGGTAGTCGCGTATCCAATCTCTTCCTTCAGATTAAACATTGTAACGCGATAGAAGTACCAACACACGTAGCACAATTCAATGTAACCGCGGAAAAAAACGCTGTAAAAGCCTTTCTAACGGGATTAAAAATAGAAATATACAACAGACTTTACGAGCCCACCTTCAACAATCTTGATTTGGCTATCCATCACGCAATTAAAACAGAAGCGGAGCATAATGAAAACCAAATAAGAACAGGAATAGCAGCAGGAAATACACGAACAAATCAATGTACAAATTGCTTTGGATACGGTCATAATGCTACTACTTGCAGCAGTCAACAAACCTCGCGAAATAACTGGCAACGAAAAAATTGTCAACATTGTAACAAGACGGGGCATAGGACGCAAGAATGCAGATATCGAAACGGAGCACAGAACGATACATTCTGTGACTTTTGCCGAAGGCCAGGCCACATGACGCAAGATTGTAGAAGCCGCAGTTACACGAGCAGAGCCTCTCAATTCAGCGCATATTGTGACTTCTGCCGAAGACCAGGTCACACGACGCAAGAATGTAGAAGCCGGAATAACATGAATAGGACTCCCCAAACCACTACATATTGTGACTACTGCAGAAGACCGGGTCACACAATACAGGAATGCAGAAGTAAAAATTACAAAACACAACAACCAGAAATATTTTGTGAATATTGTAAATTCAGAGGCCACACAATAGAACAATGTAGAAAAAAAATGTATTTCGACAGAAGAGGAAAAGAAGAAGCACAACCTCGTATGGTACGTAGGCAGGCCATACTAAGATTAAGAACGGGACAAATAAGAAAACCTCCTAGCATCCTTCTGTATGATGTAGGATTCAGCGCAGAACAAGCAACACTAATGATAGACACTGGATCTGATCTCAACGTGATCAAGAGGAGTGCTGTTTCTTCCGACATACCAATCTACACAGACACCCTTTTCGATCTCAACGGCATCACAGATGGACTACTCAGCACCATGGGATACATAAAAATTAAAACTTTGGACACGGAGATCATCCTTCACGTCGTAGAAGACCTTCCTATCAAACAAGACGGGATATTAGGAACAGAATTTTTCCAAACCAATGAGGCTACCATCGACTACATGAATTCAGCAATAACCATTGGAAGAGAAATTGTTCCATTTATTGATCCAGAGATGGTCACACTACCAGCAAGGATGAGAAGCCAGATCTATGTACGAGTTCTTAATACTCAGGTTAACACAGGATACATTCCTAAATTAACAATTCACCCTAATATACACGTAGGAAGTGCAGTAGTGACTAACAAAAACGGTGTAGCATATATCTTTGCAATTAATACATCCACCAAAGATATACAAATTCCTGTACCCTCGGTTGAACTAAGGCCATTCGAGGAAGCACCCATAGGGAAGGAAACACCAGAAAAATATATAAAAACTAATAGAACACACCAACTGTTACAACAATTACGGTTGGATCATCTAAATTCAGAAGAAAGGACCAGTATTGAAGAATTAATAAAAGAACATGCGGATAGGTTCTACCTTCCAGGAGAAAAATTAGAAGCAACAAATAAAATAAGTCACAGAATTATAACGGAAAACGACGTTCCTGTATTTACAAAACAATATAGATACCCTCAAATATACAAAGAAGAAGTGAAGAAATAAACCCAAGAGTTATTGGAAAAAGCAATAATACAGCCTTTCTCCTCTCCTTATAACTCTCCCATATGGATTGTGACGAAGAAAGAAGACGCACAAGGAATAATAAAGAAGAGAATCGTACTAGATTTTAGGAAGCTAAATGAGAAGACAATTGGAGATGCTTATCCTTTGCCAAACATAACTGACATATTGGACCAGTTGGGAAGCGCAAAATACTTCTCCATATTCGATTTCGCATCTGGGTTCCACCAAATTCCTATGCATCCAGACGATCGTCACAAAACGGCTTTCTCTACAATATATGGGCATTATGAATTTAATCGAATGCCATTTGGTTTAAAAAATGCTCCAGCCACCTTCCAGAGACTCATGGACCAAGTTTTATCAGGACTTCAAGGAGTAGAACTCTTTGTATACTTGGACGATATCAAGAGACACGGTAGTGTCTCGCGCCAAGTATATATAGGCATATATGCGCAGCGAACACAGAGTGTATCTATTACGCCACGACTCGCTATCAAGTACCCTGAGATTTCCGTATCTCAATAACGGCTGGTCCGATTACATTCTAAATGGTCTTAATGGATAGCTTGGGTTTGATTTACACCAGAAAAGTGTCTTCGCTTTTTTCCTACGGGCTTCATGAGCTGAGATATTTCGATGTAAAGTTGCAATTTGCTGAATTTTGTTCTTAAAATTCTTCATAGTCATCGTCATCGTCCTACACTTGTAGGCAAGGGGGGGTAACAAAGGGTGAGGAAATGTCTCTCAGGCACGTCGTTCATTGGATGCCGGTTTCAGCCAATCGCGTAACAAATTGTTGTTCCTTGACAGCTAGACAGAGACATTATAACCTACCATGTGTCAAGTGTCAAGCATGTTGTCCGAATTTGAAATGTCACGAGTGTTTACAGTAAATAGGAGACTGAATTATTGTGTTAATTAACAAGGTAAGTCGCCAAAATTGTTTAAATCGATTTCGTATGTAGAGTCGCAGACTTGGAAGTTGTCCGGAGAAGGTTCGACAGAGAATCTTCTTCTTTCGCATTAGTTTATGGAAATTTGTACCATGCATGTACAAAATAATATATTTATATTGTAACAAATTGCATTGCATTTAAATTGCCAGATATTTTTATACCAGCAATTTAGAGATTTTATGTAAAGCTTATATTATATTTAGAAATGATTGGAGACGTACAGGACTTGGATAAAAATGAAGGGGACGCACAGGCTTGGATGGATGGAAACGAAGGGGATGCACAGGCTTGGAGGTTGTCCGGAGAAGATTAGATAGATAGAAAGACAGACCATCTTGTTTCGCACAAGTTTCTGGAAATTTGTCAAATAAGGTAAATCGACAAAAATTGTCAAAAGACATAGAGAATTATTCATACATCAAGAATTATTAAGAAAATAGATTATTTATGGTGAACTGCTTGCAATGTAGAGCAAGTCACATTAGTGAAGAAAGTACGCTGAAAACACATTTCCCTTGATGCTTTTCAATCTTTTGTGAAAGATATTCGTAATACTTTAATAAAATCCACAGTAGTTGCCACGCATTCATTAATTCATTAATTTTTTAGCTGATTTACCTTATTTGACAAATTTCCAGAAACTTGTGTGAAACAAGATGCTCTGTCTATCTATCTACCTATGTAATCTTCTCTGGACAACCTCCAAGCCTGTGCATCCCCTTCATTTCTATCCATTCAAGCCTGTGCGTCCCCTTAATTTCTATAATATAAGCTTTACATAAAAACTCTAAACATCTGGCAATTTACCCAGTAAACAAACTGACTGCAGTCTGCCAGCAGATTGATGTCAGATTCGAGTAGATTCTGACGTCAGATTCGGGTCCTAGTATGTCCGTATTTAACTATGGTTCTGCGGTCAGAGCCTGACATCAGGATCTGACCGCAGATTGATGTCAGATTTCGATCAGATCTTGCTGCCGTGGCTGACCGCAGATTGAGAGCAGAAATCGAGCAGATCCTGCGCAGCGCGATCTGACGGCAGATTGGTGTCAGATACAGAGCAGATTCTGACGTCAGATTCGGTGCCTACTATGTCCGCATTTAACTATGGTTCTGCGATCAGAGCCTGACATCAGGATCTGACCGCAGATTGATGTCAGATTTCGAACAGATCTTGCTGACAAAAACCGCCCGCAGAATGGCGGCAGAAATCAAGCAGATCCTGATGTCGGACATAGTAGGCAATTTTATATAATAGTATAGATTTAAAAACAGTGCGAAAGTCTTTAGCGTAAATAATATATAGAACACGTTTATAAGACCGACTTGAAAGATCTGATTCCTACCATATTTTATGGAAGAAAGAAAAGTTGGTAAACCATGTATTTAAACGGGTATTATAACATTTTTAATGTTTTACTTAGCAAGTTGTTAGTCAATTGAATGCCAGGGAGGCTCAAAATAATTATTTAAACTTGTAAAGGCAGTTCTTCCAAATATAAAAGAATTAATGATAACTACTATTCACTCAGTCGTCTTAGGGCGGTATTATCATCAATCGTTTTTTAGTTTTTAGCATGCGGCATCCTCTACCAGTCTAGTAAATTAGTAAAGGATGCCGGATGCTTAAGACGATCTTCGTCTTCAGCAACGACTGATAATACCGCCCTTACAGACGGGTATACCAAATATATACTCCGCAGTGGAATGTCGGCAAATACGAGTGGTACTCGAGAGCCCTGAATGATCAAGTCCTCGGCCACTTATTCCCGCCACGGTGCTATTTCGCAAGCGAGAAGCTCTCGCCCGATCGCCGCCTGGTGGGGTCGCGTCGTGAACTATGTCAACTGAATCTGCTCGATTTCTGTTGCCTATCTGCCGTTAGATCGCGGTGCGCAAGATCTGCTCGATTCCTGCCATTAAATTGTATCAGCAGACTTTCCTTACATTCTGCCGCCATTCTGCTGTCAGATCCTGACATCAGAATCTGCTCGGTATCTGCCGCCTATTTGCCGTCAGATCGCGCTGCACAGGGTCTGCTCGATTTCTGCCATCAAATTGTACCAGCAGATTCTCTGCAGTGTCTGCCGCCAAACTGTTCGCAGACTGTGTAAGCAGAATCTGCTGTATTTCTGCTGCCTATCTGACGTCAGATCGCGTTACGCAGAATCTGATCGATTTCTGCCATTAAATTGTATGAGCAGACCCTGCCGCCAATCTGCTCGCAGGTTAAGGCAGCACAATCTGTCAGCTTTCTGCTGTCAGTCTGCTTTCATCATCGAATATAACAAATCCTGTATCAAATCTGTAGCCTTTCTGTCACAAACATTTGTATTCAGGCGTTGAGCAAAATCTGCAAAGACGGACGTGGCTGACTGGGTAAATACAATGCAATTTGTTACTACAATATATTATTTTGTGATGCATAGTACAAATTTCCAGACACTTATGCGAAAGAAGATGCTTCCCTGTCGAATCGTCTCTGGACAACTTCCAAGTGTGCGACTCTACATAAGAAATCTATTAAAAAAATTTGGCGACTTACCTTGTTAATTGAGACAATAATTTAGACTCATATGTATTGTAAAAACTCGTGACATTTCAAATTTGGACAACTTATCTTATTGGACACTAGGCAGGTAAAAACTCATTTTAAAAATTGTCGTAAATTAATATCAGTAAATACTACAAAATGTGTGAAATCCCCACAAAATTACCTTTTTACAAAAAGGTACAAAAAAGAGCGCCAAGTATATAATCCCATCAAAAAGTATCCCATTTAAAAACATTGTCGTATATGAATATAATGATATACAAAAATTACGCCAATTATCACAATGGCTATTTATACAAAGAAAAAATGTATTAAATAATATTAAGCAGATATATTTTTATACAAATAAATATTTTAATACGAATAAATATTTTATTCAAAATACTTGGCGCTGCTCTCCGAAAAAATGTTAATTGTCTTGGTTAATAAATAAAACAAGACAAGACACCACTGAGACAAGAAAGAAAGAAAAAGATTTTAATGAAATTTATACATATTTATTCAGTTTAGCAACCCCAATATCTACGACATTATACATCAAAAGAAAAACAATGGGACCAATGGTTGCCACAAGCAATGTTCTCATATAATACAAGTACTCACAAAGGCACGAAATTTACGCCTCATGAACTTGTGTACGGCAGAAAAGCACGACTTCCTTCAAGCATTCCTCCAACGGACCACATCAAAACATATCCGGATTACGTTGATGAACTAATGAATAAACTACATCACATCCGACAAATGGCGCGAAAATACTTGGAAGACTCGAAGATACGACAGAAGCATTATTACGACCGGAAGATACAACCTCAAATATATAAAGTAGGAGATTGGGTTTGGTTACTAAATCCAAGGCGGGAAAAACTAGGACCAGAATACAGCGGACCTTACCAGGTTACCGAAATCCTGGGGAATAGCAACTTAAAGATAGTGTAACGTTCTCTAACGTGGCGTTGCCGTTAATTACAGGAGTTTTCACAAGTTGAGCGGTTTACCTGTGAAATTGTGGGATTGGTTCGTTTGGCATGCGATTAAGAAATGAATTTCAAGAAACCAGAGTCCTTCCTTTAACAATAATAACAATGGTTTATTCTAAATAGTGGTTTTTGACGCTAGGTCGATTTGTACATATGATTCGACTCTTAGTCGTTTGAATATAATGAACATAAATTGATTATGTCGCGACTCGTCTGTCGAACATTTAAGTAATTGTGATTATGCGCTAAACGGAACTAGAATTTAACGAATAATTCGCTTGGTCGGTAAAACGGAATATAAATCGCTTAACTCTTATTATAAATTAATAGTATGATATAGTTTACGATTCTAAATCGTAAATGAACATGAATCTCGACACTAAGTCGGTATTATAGAAATGACTCTTGGTCAAAATATAGTTTAATGTTTGAGAGGATTACTTCTCTCGGAGTGTAAAGTTTACTGGTGCCTATAAGCTGGCCCAACGCTTTATAGATTGGAATTGTGGAGCTAATTAAAGCTTCCTTGGATTTGGTAATTATGGAGCTAGTAAAAGCTTCCTTGGATTTGGTAATTATGGAGCTAGTAAAAGCTTCCTTGGATTTGGTAGTTACGGAGCTAGCTAAAGCTTCCTTGGATTTGGTAGTTCTGGAGCTAGTTAAAGCTTCCTTGGATTTGGTAGTTACGGAGCTAGTTAAAGCTTCCTTGAAAGGAGTTTTAAACGTCCTGGGAAAGGTTGGGTGTCAGGACCCAATCTTGACTAAAACTGCTTGACTGCTGTAGGCAAGCCTATATTTATACTCCTCGGTGGAGCTAGGCCCGCACCAATGAGATGCTGCGCGATTACGCGCACCAATAGTAATTCGCTTCCGGTTCCCGCCGGTCGTATACTACGCTGAGTTTAATCGGCGTCCGGCTGAACGTGCAGTTTGCGCGTGCGCGCTTAAGGGGACTAGGCAGTCAGATCGGTCGAAAATCAAGTAATTTTTGCGAATTAATTACAAGGAGATGAACACAAATTGTGACTAGTACTTTTGGGTAATGTTTATTAATACTATAAACAGTAAAAAAAAAATTATTTCAATAATATATACATATGTATGACAACGCTACAGTCATCTGATGTGTAAGCGTTTTTTCTGGAGCCGCTGTAATTTTGCAGTGCTGCAGGCCGTAATAAATTTAATTTTGACCTATCCTTTCAAATTTACATTTTGCCGTAGCCCCATTCTGCCCTGAACCTATTGAAAAAGAAAAAAAATCAAAATTGTACAAATGGCGGCTATAAAACGGCAAATTTTAAAGAAACGTGATTTTTCGCCAGGAAAAAGAGCCATTTTATTTTTTGTTTGTCAAAACAGAAGTTTTCTCAGAATTATGTTTAGGTTTGGGTCGTAACAAGACATGTTTTACATATGCTCAATTTTTTTCAAATTTATTTGGACCTCCGTTTTTTCGCAATCACTGTAAAACGAAGAGGAAATGTGATTCTGAGAAAAACGCGTCCAAAGTTTCAGAAGAGGAACTAATCTACCTGCGTGCGCGCAGGCCTTTTCGACTGTAAAATCCTTTGTTTTGCGAGTTTTGACATAAACCAAACGGCATTTTACTCGGGAAGGGTGGTACTTTCGAAAAATGCAATAAAAAAAAATCGAATTTCTGACTGCCTAGTCCCCTTAAGTCGTTTGCAGCGCTGAATTGTGTTTGAACGGGCGGTTGCGCGCATGCGTTGCGCGTGAATGAATTTAAGTATTTCCCGCTATGGGCGTGACGCACGCAAGAGTTAGTTTATCTTAATACTAATATAATGATACAGAAACAATTAAAAAGGGAAAAAAATTGTGGTGATGGGTAGCGGTACGTTACAATAGCAATAACTTTAAAGCAAACTCGAGTCGTTCATATGAATAGGGTAAAGAAAGCCTGTTTACCTCCAGAGGGCACCACCAGGCGTGGGGAGTATAAAAGGAGGAGCGAGTAAAAGAATCTTTCATTCGAAAATAAAGAAGCGAACAGTCAACATTATATTTGCTACAATGGACAAATTTGTGTGTTTAAAACACATTTATGAAGGAAATGTATACTATTATCAAGAAAACCATATACTCTGTGGAGGTTGCACACAAAGGATACATGGGAAAAATAGAACACTTGCACATAAACACCTCTTAACATTAAAACAAAATAGCAAATATTATGAATATTGTTTTTGCTGTAGTAGAGTATTATATATAGAAAAGGAAGCAACTACTTGCACTTATTAATTTCTGCAAATAATATGAAACTCGGATACGTTTATCCCGTCATCCGAGAAACAGTTTTGAAAGGCCTCTAAAAAATGTAAGTAAAAATTTTTATTTTAAACGAAAAACCCTAAAACAAATGAAAGTCAATTTCAAAAGTTGCAACCCTGCATAGGAAGACTATATAAGGAACCACAAACAAAGGAAATCATCACATTGTAGTATTCCAAGATTAAGAATGGACAAGTACCATTGTCTCAAGAAAATTTACGAAAGAGACGTGTATTATTATAAACTCTATACAATATGTGTTATGTGTACCCAAAGAGTCGACGTAGAGGAGGAAATTGTAGAAGACCACCTCTTAGCGACGGATAATCCGCGCAGGTGGAAGATATGCCACTTTTGTCGCAGAACACTATTCATAGTCCGACCAGTGCAACAATGTGCAACATGCACAGGATATTTAAGGCAAGAAGGCCTAATTTAAAAATATATTTTCCCATTTTTTCTCTCTTTTAACACATTACACTTCACACGTACACATCACACACACAAACAGAATGTAATTAATACTCACACCTAGATTTTAGGGTTTTTTATAATAAATATATTTTTCTTCTCAATTACAAATGAACAATTTTAAACCTAAACCTAAAAACCTTAACCTAAAGCGGGAAAACAAAGTTGCGAAAAAGCTTTTAAAAAAATCCGCCAGATGGCACTATTTTCAATTCCCAGCGCCACATAAATTCAAAGAGCCGCCATGTTTCATTCACCGTAAAGATGCCGAAACGATCAGGCAAACGAACACGAAATTTAAAAACCAAGGAAGAGTTGGACAAGATATTTAACCTTTCGTGGTCACACCTCCTTATAATCACACGTTGGTCACATGGGGTTCATTGTACCCCAGCGTCATTTTTTAGTTACCATTTGTGTATTTTTTAATCTTCTAACTTTTCAGTGATAATTGTACATTCGTAATACTCATACAATCATGCTCTAATAGTCTTTTTCTAGAAATGTAAGTTTCGACAAGATGAAATTTATAGTTAAAGGGGGCCGTCTCATTTTTGTTATGGTCCGAATCGATCGAAGCGTCCTCAGTAAACAAACGGACCCTAATGAAACTACTGCGATCGATAAAAAGAAATTTGTACAGAGGTGACATCTCCAGGTACTCTATGTGGACGAATTTTTGACGCATAGTTGCCACATCTGATTTCTCTCTGTCTCTGCCGCGCTGTTGCCACAGTTCCTTCTATCGAGAAGTCTTGAATGAATACGGCAGGAGAGCTGCGTCTAGCGTCGGAGCCTCGCTGAACGTAAAAGAGGATAGCAATAATGAAAGATAGAGAGGTTGGGTAGTGAAGTTAGGAAACATGTCAATGGAACAATACTAATTTGCGAATCATTATTTTTTATTTATACGTGAAAGGATGTAATATCTTGAATAATCAATATGCAATTTCAAAACATACAATTTGAATAAGGTACATCACCGAAGTGTAACACGCCGATCGTAATAAAATTTACGAATGCTATAATTCTTTGAAAAACATGATACCTACTTTCTTTTTTTATCTAGCTATACATCAACTTATCTTTTTTTATCACCAAGATTTGTCTGTTGTTTAAATACAAATTTAATAACGTAATCATTATTCAGCTTCGATCCTCTGTCTGTTTGTTTGTTTGTGTGTATGTATGTTTGTATGGTTCAAATCTGGTAACTCAAATCTAACCCACTTTCAACTATCCAATTGTCTTGAAACTTTGCAGGCGTGCATAGATAAAGACAATATAATATTTAAAAAAAGAAATTGACCCCTAGGAGGTCAGAAAATTACCCATCATCAATAAATAGAACCCATAACCACAAATCCAAACAACTTGAAATCAGCTACTCGCGTTCTTTGCGAAAACGACAAAAAGCAGCTGCGTTCGGGACACTAGTCGCATCGCAATTACCGAAAATACACAATTTATCGAGAAATCATCCGTTACGTATGTACCAGAGTTGGGAAAAATGTAATCTAATTACAAATTGCAAATTACGAATAAACTGTAATTGTATAATTGAATACATATTATTTTCTATAATCGTTCATTTAGATAGTTGACAAAACCGAATGGTCAACTACCTACATGAACGATTACAGAAAAGAAGGTGTAATCAATTACACAATTACAGTTTAATCGTAATTTGCAATTTGTAATTAGATTACATTTTGCCCAACTCTGGTATGTACGAATAGTAAAACTAAAACTTTGCAGGCGTTCGTAGTATATCACAATCGAAATGCAGTACAAGAAAATAATTATTTTTTAGTGACTTTAGCACTATAGCTAGACTTTATTATTTCACTTTAAATAAAATCGTGGAGCAGGATATCTCACAACAAATTCATTTCGACGCTTGATGCTATATTAAATTGATTCATATTTTGTTATGAAATACCCCGCTCCATCATGCTTGTTTAACATGAATTTTTTTTATATATTTTTCTTGTTTCCAAATAAGTTACAGTCATCAGAATAAAACAATCGAATTTCATTAGAGACTTGAAATAAGCCATTCAAGCTTCCACCCCCTTGATATGGATGATTACAGATAAAAAAAATGTGCCATATATTTTTTGAAGAATTATAGTCTCTTATTATCTTCTCTCATTTTGGGTAATTCCTCTTCTCCATTGGCGGTCTTCCTACAATTTTTGCCAGATCGCTCGTAATGAAATTGGACGTATGGCAGTAACATACTCCTGAGATTTTCCAGATGAAAATAAATATAAATCGGATTATTTTTAGATCAGAAATGTTACATTTACATTTAATTATCTCGTACAGTTCTAGAAATAATCTGATTTATACCGTGTTTGAACTCTGGCATTTTAATCTGCGAAAACATAATTCACCGCAAGCAACACTGTATGCCTCTCGAACCGAAATCAGAAGCTGCCGTCGAACAGCCCAAGTTCTCAGCTCGAAGAGAGATAGCGCCGGTTCGTATAAACACGCTGCCGAAGGTTGTTTGAAGCCTTCGAATAAAAGTCGAATAAACTAAGGATCAATGTGAAACCTTACTCGACGGTTCGAATAAACAAATTATTCTTCTTCGGTTCATAATGGATAAACATAAAGTATCTTTTATTTGAGTTTATCCAGTATTATCTTTGATTGATTCATTCAAGCCTTCCTGACGGCAAAATAGTGATAGGGGAAATGCGGCAACAACGCGATACGACTCTCGATACGTATCGGCAACTATGTCTTTCCTACATTTATCGGCTAGCTTGGACTTCCACCGGATCTGATGGTACATGGCGCGAATATACCATCAACGCCGGTGGCGGAAAATCCTTGAAGCCTCATTCTGTCATTTCTCGAGTCTGTCTCAGTACACGCTTCATAAATTCATTATTATTTCAACGTACGGTGCTTATTGGCGGTCAAACGCACCAGACCACCCTGCGCGAATGTCTACTGGAGGCAACTATACCCGCAAAAACGTCTTTCTTGCCGATTCCAGGACGAAAGTTGTAATTTACGGTTTGTTTACTACCTCGCGTATACGTATACGCTGGTGCTACGTGGCTCGAATATACCATTAGCGCTGGTGGCGGAGAATCCTTGAAGCCTCATTCTGTCATTTCTCAAGTCATAATTTCACTATTATTTCAACGTACGGTGCTTATTAACGTTCAAACGCACCAGACCACCCTGCACAGATGTCTACTGAAGGCAACTATACCCGCAAAAACTTCCTTCTGGCCGATTCCAGGACGAAAGTTGTAATTTACGATTTGTTTACTATACGCGTATATGTACACGCTTAACTTAGCTTGTGTGAACGTACGCACACACCTCAACGCGCAGTGAAACGGCCCCCTTAAAGAAATAGTTGTGGAAAGAAGCGATTTTTTCTGTTAAAATTCCCCAAATTTGTAAATTTTAATAGTAAGGTCTGAAAATTTACAGAAATATTGGCAGAGACATATACTTTAGGAGGAAAATTAGTTTAGTGCTGGGCGTGGCAAAAAAGGTATTTATTCTGAGATAGGAAGTGTTCTATGTTCAGCAGAAATGAAATCGAAAATTGGCATGAAAGTATGGCTATTTATTCGCTAAAAATAAAATTGAAAACCTCTTCAGCAGGGTTTTACGGTGTATTGTATTAATACTATGTCCAAAACAAAAAAGTTCTTATACCTATCTAATATAAAAATACTTAATCTTGAATGCCGCATTCAACGCATACGTACATTCTGTGCGTATCACACATACACCGTCCGCATGACTGACACACTTGTTGCGTTTTTTATTGCTTTGATACCTCTCCTACAAGTGTAGTGTTACAAGGTGGCGAATAATTCTCTTCAAGCTTTCTGTTGCTGTCAAGGGCGTGCGAAATACAATCCAGTTCATCTTCGGATTCTCTGCCACCAAAGCATTCGTCGTTTCCTTCATCTTCATTCAATAAAACTTTGCGCATCCGACTCCGTAGATTATATGACATCTGCACATATCTCATAATATATCACTGAATCATTAAAAATAATCACAGGGTATAGAAACTTTTACTTACATTAAATAAAATCTGCTGAACCCAAAGAACTCGAAATAAAAACTCCGAAATTATTGCACCGAATCACACTTTGGTCACACCGGGGTTCGTTACACCCCACTGTTTTTCAAACGGTTGTCAGAAGTATTCAAACGTAATGCCGAATTTTGTAAAGCGTTGAATGCTGTAGTAAGGTCTTTCAATTAACGACAGGTGGCGCACTAAGTCACATTTCGAATTGGTAAAGGCGCGATATTTGAACTCGAAAATTGGCTGGGGTACAATACACCCCGTGTGACCACGAAGGGTTAAGGAAATGATTCCTATTCCTCCGCTTATAACCCCAATTCCAGGATCCCCACCACAAATGGTAAAATATCTCTTAAATTTCTAATATTATTTCTGCTAACAAACATAAATTTCTTAAAGACGTTCCTATGTACGCCACCTCATACACCACCGGATGTACTTCCAACCACTCCGGAATTTCCAAAAACCCCGGACTTTAAGATACCGGACAATTTGTTTAAAATACCTGAAGTACCACCGGCGAAGTGGCCAAAATTAATTAAAATTAAGGTCCCAGAACCAAACTGGGAAATGTATAGAGGACTATCAAAGACTGATCCTCGCAAGAGAATATGGCGACTGCTAGCGCTATTCGGATCGGGAGCAGCTGCGCCGTATAGACCAAATAATTAAATTAAACATTGTTCGGGAATCTCCGTTTACGAAGATTTATCCCGAGCCCAAGACAAATAAATTTCCGGTTCTCGCGAAAAGGAAGGCCTCCAAAAACCGAAACGTGTTCGTCTCTGAATTACGAAAAGGATTGCTCTAAATAACGTACGCACTTTCAAAGATAAGACTGTTTAATTGCCGGAGCACTCGAGCGAACGAGGTATACCGCGTCGTCGTCACCAGAACAATGGCGTTCTTCCAAATCGGCGGTAATGAGGGGGCCAACCGTCGTCCCCCCCGCGGAGCCCGCGAGAACCGAGCTACTCGGTCCACCCGGGGTCCCGCGGGACGCGGGGGGCACGCGGCTGCCGATGCCTCAATCCCGCCATGCGTATTTACTACTTAAAATGTCTGTACAAATAATGTAAGCGTAGTATAAGATAGGATAAGCGTAGTATAAGTTAATATAAGAATAGTATAAGTTAACATAAGAATAGTATAAGTAATATAAGAAATAAAGAAAATAAGGAAACAGAGATCGGATCGAGAGCCGAGGGACGAACCTCAACTCCTGCTACTATCCGTTTCCGAAACATGCCGCCCGCCTCGCCGGCAGACGCTCTGCGGCGAAATCACCTGACTCTCACTGGTCACCAGGAGACTCCGGTGGGGGTCGCGCGTCAGGAGGTAACGGTGAGGTTACGGTCTCGATGCGACGACGCATTCACCGTGGATTTCGGAGCGTTGGTGTCAAAGAGGCTGACGACGCCAACCCCCTCGCGACCCATTCCGGCCGACGACTGGGAGCACATCAAGGGTCTGCCCCTAGCCGACGCGGACTTCAGGACGCCGTCTCGCGTCGACGTCCTTCTGGGAGCCGATGTCTGCGCCAGGCTCTTCCCCGAGAGTCGAGAGGGACCACCTGGTACTCCAGCCGCCGTACCAACTCCATTGGGATGGGTTCTTCTTGGAGCCGTAGATCTCCGGGACTCCGGTATGGCACGAGGCTCGGCACGAGTTCTCCAGGTTCGTTGCGACACCGATTTGCAGGAACAGCTTCGACGTTTCTGGGATCTTGAGGAGATGCCGTCGAACCCCACGCTGACCCCGGATGAACTGTCGTGCGAAGAGACGTTCAGGCGGGAGCACAGAAGGGACTCAAGCGGAAGGTACGACGTCCGCTTACCCTTTCGTGACGCTCCCTCGCTGCCTGCAGGCCCTTCGCGGAAAGTGGCTCTCCGTCTTCTACTCGGTGCTGAACGCCGCCAGGAGAAAGACGCGCAGCTTAAAGTTCATTACCAGGACTTTCTTGCAGAATACCTCCGACTAGGTCACATGGAGGAAGCAACCTCGCCACTGGCTGACGCTGCGCTTGGTTTTTATCTGCCTCATCACGCTGTGTGGAAGACCGTTGGTGAGAAGAAGAAGATCCGGGTGGTCTTCAATGCCTCCTGTCCCTCGGCATTCGGTCGCTCTCTCAACGACGAACTGCTGCCGGGGCCGAAGCTGCAGTCGGAATTATGGATCGTCCTTTCCCGATGGCGCCTCTTCCGGTTCGCTTTCTCGACGGACATCGTAAAGATGTTCCGTCAAATAGGAGTCCGCGCTGAAGATCAGGATTGGCAACGGATTCTTTGGAGACCGGACCCCAGCGCCGAAGTTCGTGAGTACCGGCTCACCTCCGTTACATACGGCACCGCGTCGGCCCCGTACCTCGCCCTGAGGGTACTTCGACAGTTAGCCGAGGACGAAGGGAACCGTTTTCCGCTGGGCTCACAAGTCTTAAAGGATCACTCCTATGTCGACGATATTTTGGCCGGAGGAGACACCCTGCAGCAGACTTGGGAAGTCCGACAACAGTTGGAGGAAATCCTGCTGTCCGGAGGTTTTCCGTTAGACCGCTGGGCGAGTAACATTCCTGCCCTTGGTAATGGCGCTGCCCGCGAGACTTCCTTGTTTCAGGATTCTGAAATTCACGGCGCGCTGGGTCTTCAGTGGGACACCAGGACCGACTCGCTCACGATGAAGGGTCTACGCTGCCGGCCCTCCGTCAAACCCGACCAGTGGACGAAGAGGTCCGCTCTTTCGGTAGTCGCCAGCCTGTTCGATCCATTAGGATGGATGGCGCCGGTGCTGGTCCAAGCAAGGATACTCCTTCAGGACCTATGGCTGGCGGGACTGGATTGGGACGATCCGATCCCATCTGAGTTGGCTGAACGTTGGTCGGCATTCTTGGCTGAGGTGGACATGCTTTCGGGCATGGTTGTGCCGCGCTGGGTCGGTTTTACGAGCCTGGGTACCGTTGTGGAGGTGCATGGATTTTCCGATGCCTCGGAACGGGCGTATTCGGCAGTCGTTTACCTTCGCGTAATCCATCCCTCTCAGTCCGCGAAGCTCAGCCTCCTTGCCGTGAGGACGAAGGTCGCACCGACGAAGCTGCAAAGTATCCCACGCCTGGAGCTCTGCGGGGCGCTCCTGCTGGCACGCCTGCAGTCTACTCTGCAAAATTCATTGAGCTTAGGACGGGTCGAAGCCCACTCCTGGACCGACGCGTCTGTGGCCCTTGCATGGATTCGGGCACATCCATCGAAGTGGAAACCCTTCGTGGCGCACAGGGTAGCCGAGATTCAACGGCTGCTGCCAGACACGACCTGGAGGCACGTCAGTACGACGGACAATCCAGCGGACCTCGCAACCCGAGGAATCTCGTCCTCGGAGTTGCGGGCCTCGAGCCTCTGGTGGAATGGCCCGACCTGGCTGAACGACGTTTCTACGGAATGGCCCTCCCCTCCTACGTCCCTGGATCACGGGACTCTACCCGATCAGCGAGCGGGAGCCATCGTCGCTGTCCACCAAGTAGCGCCGCAGAACGAGTATATCTCTCGTTTTTCAAAGTGGTCCCGACTTGTCAGGGTGACCGCTTATATTCTTCGATTTCTTCGGAACGCACGAGAACCCGCCGGGAGAACGATGGGCCTCCCACTCAGTACGAGCGAGCACTGTCGAGCCGAAATTGCAATTTTTCGGCTGAGTCAACTCGAGGGATACCCGCTCGAAACCAAGGCTCTTGCGCGAGGTAAGCCGCTGCTAGTCTCCTCCTCACTAATAAGCCTAAACCCATTTCTAGACTCCGACGGAGTAATGAGAGTCGGCGGCCGCAATCAGGACGCCCCGGTGCCGTACGCGCAACGTCACCCAATTATTCTTTCACGCCACACGCATGTGGCCACATTAATCATCGAGACAGCTCACCTGTGCTCTCTACACGGCGGTGTGGACCTCACGAGGACTGTCATGCTTCAGCGCTTCTGGATTCCACGTAGTCGCCCCCTGGTGAAGAAGCTGCTCCGTCGCTGCCTACGATGCACCCGCTTCAAAGCCGCGACTGGAAAGCAGCAGATGGGAAATCTTCCTGGCGTCCGTCTTCAACCTTCGAAGCCGTTCGAGCACGCAGGCGTCGATTACGCTGGGCCCATCCAAATCCGCACCTCGAGGGGTCGCGGACAAAAGTCCTATAAAGGTTATATGGTCGTGTTTGTTTGTCTCTGTACAAAAGCCGTCCATTTGGACGCGGTGACGGATTTAACGTCCACTACCTTTATAGCGGCCTTCCAACGTTTCATTTCTCGTCGAGGACGTTGTACACAGTTGTGGAGCGATAATTCCACAACCTTCCGCGGCGCGGACGCGGAATTGCGACGTATGTTCCAGGGCACCTCGGAGTTCCGTCGCACGGCCACCCAGGAGCTTGGGGCGAGAGGCACGGAGTGGCGATTCATCCCGCCTTATGCGCCCCACTTCGGCGGCCTTTGGGAGGCAGCAGTCAAATCGGCGAAATATCACATTAAGCGGACCATAGGGGATCAAAAATTAACTTACGAGGAGTTGAGTACGCTTCTGTGTCAGGTCGAAGCCTGCCTCAATTCTCGTCCGCTTATGCCGATCACCGAGGACGCCAAAGATTTGCTGCCCCTCACCCCGGGACACTTCCTTATTGGGGAGCCCGTCACGTCACTCGAAATCTCCTCCGATGCCGATTTCGATGTTGCGGGACTGAAACGTTGGAGGCTCGTTAATAACCTTCGCAATCATTTCTGGCGCAGGTGGCAACAGGAATACCTTCACCTCCTTCAACAACGGCCGAAGTGGAGGATTCGCGTCGAGAACCTCAAGGAAGGATCGCTGGTGCTCATCCGGAACGAGCTGTCCTCTCCGACGAAGTGGCCGCTTGCACGTGTCCTCCAGATGCACACCGGGCCGGACGGTCTCGCTCGTGTGGCGACGCTTCAAACCGGCACGAAAACTTGCACGAGACCACTGACCAAAATTGTACCACTCCCGGTACAAACCACCGACGCCGAATCAAACGATACGTTGTAGTAGTCGGCCGCGACGTTTACGTTTACTTTTCCGTTCGCGGTCACGGTCGTTTACGGCGGGCGGCGGGTACGTTTACGGCGGGCGGCGCGTGCGTTTCTGAAAACATTCGACGCGACCGTGCCCATCCGCGCCCCACCGCTGTACTACCCGTATTGACTTGCGCAATCGTTCGGTGATTTCGCCGCAGAGCGTCTGCCGGCGAGGCGGGCGGCATGTTTCGGAAACGGATAGTAGCAGGAGTTGAGGTTCGTCCCTCGGCTCTCGATCCGATCTCTGTTTCCTTATTTTCTTTATTTCTTATATTACTTATACTATTCTTATGTTAACTTATACTATTCTTATATTAACTTATACTACGCTTATCCTATCTTATACTACGCTTACATTATTTGTACAGACATTTTATTTCCAGCACTACAGTTGTGATAAGGGCACGTGCACGTATTCACAGGCGGATTACTCGCGCGCCGAGGATTTGATCTCGCCAATGCGACACGTGAAGAGCGCTCACACGCGGACGGAGCGCGGATTTTACGGGTTCAAGACGGAGCACTTTCACTCCGCGAGAAATTAAAGGGATTAAAATCGGAGAGAAAATTAGAGGACCTTCAAATAGAGAATTATCCGGCTCGAAGGACCACGCTTTTCTTGTTCGGGAATCTCCGTTTACGAAGATTTATCCCGAGCCCAAGACAAATAAATTTCCGGTTCTCGCGAAAAGGAAGGCCTCCAAAAACCGAAACGTGTTCGTCTCCGAATTACGAAAAGGATTGCTCTAAATAACGTACGCACTTTCAAAGATAAGACTGTTTAATTGCCGGACCACTCGAGCGAACGAGGTATACCGCGTCGTCGTCACCAGAACAATGGCGTTCTTCCAAATCGGCGGTAATGAGGGGGCCAACCGTCGTCCCCCCCGCGGAGCCCGCGAGAACCGAGCTACTCGGTCCACCCGGGGTCCCGCGGGACGCGGGGGGCACGCGGCTGCCGATGCCTCAATCCCGCCATGCGTATTTACTACTTAAAATGTCTGTACAAATAATGTAAGCGTAGTATAAGATAGGATAAGCGTAGTATAAGTTAATATAAGAATAGTATAAGTTAACATAAGAATAGTATAAGTAATATAAGAAATAAAGAAAATAAGGAAACAGAGATCGGATCGAGAGCCGAGGGACGAACCTTAACTCCTGCTACTATCCGTTTCCGAAACAACATTTTAAAATATAAAAATAAATAACCACATATATATATATACATAAATATATTTTCTCATTTCCACTCCTTGAATCTCTCGAGGACGAGAGATCCCCCAGGGGGGGAGGTGTAACGTCCCACTAGGACTTGAACCTAATGTCGGTATAATAGAACTACTACATTATCATTAAGTCACTCTATGCTACCACGCATCAACATTGTAAATACTTTTATACACGTTATTTATGAAACAAGCGAATATTAGACAAACAAACATTACAGAGACATTAGGAATAATTAATTATAAGTACTGACAAAAGCGCAAGACAAAATAATATATAATAAGCAAGTAATAAGCAAAATATCCAGAAATAACCTACTGCGCATGCGCTAGCCCGCCAATTCCACAGTATATAAGGAGGCGCACGCAGCCTAGCGCGCATTCAAAGCTACATTGGAAACCACGCTCATAGTCGACGAATGTTCAGCCCTGGAGATAGCTTAAGTTTCAACCAGTGAGATCTAGCTTGCTCCGGAGACGGCAGCAGCGGATCTCGAGTGTATAAAAGTTACTGGTGCTCCTCTTTGGACTATTCATTTAGACCGATAGAATCCTGCTTCTACGAAAACTGCAAGCTCGCTCCGGAAACGGCAGCAGCTGTGGTTCTTGGTAAAAGCAAGATCGAGTATAGAAACAAAACTCTGTCAAAAGTAACAAGCTCGCTCCGGAGACGGCAGCAGCTGTTCTTACTACAGAAAATTGCCAAAGAGTCTACGAGCTCGCTCCGGAAACGGCAGCGGCCGTGCTCTGCAATTACACAACGTATATACATTTATAACTACAATCCATAGCTTTAGAATAATATTAACATAAAATATAAAAAACCAAAAAACATAGAATATAATCGTAGTCGTAAGTAATATTAATATCATTGTTCTTGTTAATAGAGTTAAGTGTTAGTAAATAAATAGTCATTGTTGTTGTTAAGTTTGAATTTCACTTCTTAACTCGCTTATACCGACGAATCCCCACCTTTCCAACACTCGAGGGGACGCCGCTCTCCTCTCGAGGCCCGCAACCTTCAGTTGTCGTTCGACAACAGAACGTTACACTGGTCTCTCGTGCAAATGGAGCTGTATGAAACGTTAATTCAAGCGTGCAAGAAAATATAAATAGACGCGACTGGAAAATTACTGAAAACAATAGAAAAACTAAATGGTGACAAGAAACATATATTCTTATATCAAATTATTATAAAATGTGAAAATGGTCGAGCCACCAGCATCGGTGGTAATCCACGCTAGCCGATAAATGTAGGAAAGACATACAGGGCGATTCTGGAGCGACGCCTGCCAAAGAGATGCCGCCTGGTACCCCGTGGCGGGGACAACACCAGTACCTCTTTGAATTTGGTGGCTTTCGATCCTCGAAGGGATTGGAATACATTAAAAAGTGAGAAATGCCCACGATTTCCACATTTCTCATCAGATCCCTTATGTTTTTCCGATGAAAATCGTACCAAAGTTCATGTCAATTGGACTATTCTTAACGAAGCTGGCGTGGAATTATATAAATCAATTTTTCATCTAATTTCCTTCATTATGATTCGAATTACGTCGTTCTTGGTGTTAGTTTCATTGGCGAAACATAAGGAATCGATTGACGTCCTTTTCACAGATATCTGATGAGAAATGCGGAAATCGTGGGCATTTCTCACTTTTTAATCTATTCCAATCCCTTCGAGGATCGAAAGCCATCAAATTCGGTGCTGCACTGCGGAGGTTGTCCTCGCCACGGGGTCTCATGTGGCATCTCTTTGAGTCCAGTCGCTCCAGAATCACCCTGTATCCAATTGAAATGAAAATAAATTAAATTGATTAAATAATTTAAAAATAAATATTTATGTTCTTGTTCCCCCGCTGCGAGATCGCAACGACGCCGCATCGCTCGTGTGCATTGACCCTTAAAGGCGGGATCTCTTAGCTGCCGGTGCGAGAAGTATGCATCTGTGTTTCTCCCTAGCACTAGAGCTGTTCAAGTGCTTGAATATTCGGGTAGTTTGAAATCCGAACCAAGCTGAAACCCGGTTTCCGAGCCGAGCCGAGTACCCGAATGAACCGAGCGGCTTGGATAGATCCAAGTAGCTTGAATTTTTCAAGCGGCCCGAAGGAAGCGGGCCGCTCGAACAGAACCAAGCGGATTGAATTATTTCAAGCGGGCCGAAAGAACCGAGCAGGCCGAAAGAACCGAGGCGGCCCGAATGAACCGTGGCGGCCCGAAAAAACTGAGGCGGCCCGAATGTGTGTCTGTACATTGTACGTCGAGCAGATAGGTTAAATATACTTAACCCAGTTATAATATAGACTGCGGAAATTTATGTAAATGCATGTTTTTATTGGAATGATTTAAACAAGTGGGACTTTGACAGAACTATGTTTCATCATTAAGAGGATGTTAAAAATACATTTTCGATTTTACACATTTTGCATATTCTGGATATACGTTGCACATTCTGCATATTTTTCATATTTTTTGCAGATACGGAATTTGTTTACAAATTAGCTTGGTGAACCTCGCCATTAAAATTTAATAGTTTCATATGTTAAAAAGTTTACTATTTAGTGTAATACACTCCGCGTCAAAATTAAGGGAACACTATAATTTCCCAAAAATTTTGGTCATTTTCAAATGGCTGTATCTCTGCGAAAAATTGTCGCAAAAAATATTTAAAAAACGCATTTTAAAGCTTGAAGCTTCTAGTTTTTGAATCAAGTACTCATTTTTTTTCTTCGTCCATTATGATACTGTTTTATCAAGATAAAGCGCAGGAAACGAAGTTTCAGACATTTTTGCCTAGTTTGAACGTATGCACGGACCAACAAATTTTTTTCAGGTAAATCCAATGGAGGGCTCTTTGAGGGCAAACATTTCTCTTTAATTTCGTCTTTTTTTATTTTGTTGTATGATTTTTATTGACCGAGTTATTCGCTATCAAAGCGAAAAAGGAACTTTCTACTTTGAACGCCTATAACTTGCTAACGCATGATCGTAGAACATTGTTCATGAGTGTTTTGTAAAGCTAAGACAGTTTCCTTTCAGAACGTTTAGTTGCCAATTCAATGACATTTTTTTTAACCGTATTAAATTCATTTTAAAATGATCCCAAAAATTGCATATTTACCATTTTCTAGAAAACATGATGCCAGTTCAAGGAAAATCATGGAATCATTCAAGTGTCCACGTTTTTTCTGAGGTGAAACTACCCCTTAAACACTGTGCAAAAGGCCGGACCGATCAGATTTTTTTTCCGTATGTCCTCGATGGTCAAACATGCGATACGGTCTGAAAAATTGAAGGATCACCTGTTTTACGTTATGTTTCTCTGTAAAACCCTTTCTTTTGTTCTCGCGGCTTTTGAACACTTGTTGTGTCACGTCCCGGGTGGAGGTCTTTAGGGATATGACATTGTGGGGTTGTAGGAGAGTGGTTTGATGCGAAGACGTGCTTCGTAGCACTGGTAGAGATGGGAATTCAGGCGCGAATACGAGATTCGTTACCCGTGGGTTTTGATGGGAATCAGGCGCGAATGCGAGATTCGTTACCCGTGGGTTTTGATGGGAATCAGGCGCGAATGCGAGATTCGTTGCCCGTTGGATTTTATTGGAGATTAGGCGCGAATGCGAGATTCGTTGCCCGTGGGTTTGGATGGGAATCAGGTGCAAATACGAGATTCGTAGCCCGGGGTTCAATGGAGGCAGGCGCGAATGCGAGATTCGTAAACGCTGTAAGAACTCTCACGTTCGCGAACCGAAATCAGCTGTTGCAATAGCTTGGTTTGCCCGAAGGATAGAAGCAATAATTGGAAGCGTTATTTAAAGATAAGAGCACGGTTTATTATAAAGCACTGGTTGTTTATATATAATAATGCGTTAGTCGATAAGCATTTGCACATAACAATTATATAAATGATGAGTAATAACAATATATGTATGGACATGAAGTACATGAGAATATGTCAATAATAGAATATGAAATGCAATAAGCATAGATACAAGAGAATAAAGAAAAGCAGTAAGCGTTATTAATGTGAATAATATGAAAAGCAATAAACGTTATTAATATAATATAATATGAGAAAGCAATAAGCAACAATAATACAAATTATATAAATGGTGATGATATGCAGAATATTGGTAATTAATAATGGTCGCTTACGGTAGTTGCCGTAGTACACTGATTTTAAGTATTATGTCACTGAAAATATATAACGAGGTACTTCTCGTACTTTCGTGGAAGAATACTTTCGTAGAAGAGTACTTTCGTAGAAGAGTACTTTCGTAGAAGAGTACTTTCGTAGAAGAGTACTTTCGTAGAAGAATACTTTCGTAGAAGAGGCCTACGGCCTCTCGGGCCCTTGTATTTATATGTTTCGTTGGAATGTGAAGTATGAGGGGTATGCGCGGTATGCACCGCGACTCATGCACGAAATATGCGTTATATAAATAGAACATATTGGTGACTCATGCGCGAAATATGCGTCGCAATATGACTTCCGGGGTTTTTGTATGGGGCGTTTGAAAAGGCGATACTCAACCCATTGGATTGATTTTGGTTGGTTTGATGGGGAAGGGGTAAGAGGGGCTTGTATTTGGAGGGTCATCGATAGGGGTGAGACGTGGTCTCGATTTAAGAGGGTTTTTGGGACGAGGGACTTGTTTAGATTTAAATATGAGGGAGGAATTCGTGCCTCATAGGGCGAAGAGGGGAAGGGGTTTTCGTCGTTGACCATTTCGAGATGGGGACCGCTAAGGTACATCGCCTAGATGGTCAGTGGTTGGGGAAAAGGGGTAATAGTTGAGGTTTAGGGACTTTTGGGGGAGTTATGGAGTATTTGTGGGGAAGACTTTAATTTATACCGCGCGAAAAATAGTGGGACGTCACAGTTGCACGTTTTTTTTGTTAGTTCAACGTCATTTTAGTAAAAAGAAAATATTTCAAAAATTTACAAAAAAATTATACCCAAACTCTTCGCAATGACGAAAACTGTACTTCAATAACTGGCATTATCACCATCCAAAGCGCGCCACGAGTTGGATGGTGCTAATGCCAGTTATTGAAGTACAGTTTTCGTCATTGCGAAGAGTTTGGGTATAATATTTTTGTAAATTTTTGAAATATTTTCTTTTTACTAAAATGACGTTGAACTAACAAAACAAACGTGCAACAAGTGTTCAAAAGCCGCGAGAACAAAAGAAAGGGTTTTACAGAGAAACATAACGTAAAACAGGTGATCCTTCAATTTTTCAGACCGTATCGCATGTTTGACCATCGAGGACATACGGAAAAAAAATCTGATCGGTCCGGCCTTTTGCACAGTGTTTAAGGGGTAGTTTCACCTCAGAAAAAACGTGGACACTTGAATGATTCCATGATTTTCCTTGAAGTGGTATCATGTTTTCTAGAAAATGGTAAATATGCAATTTTTGGGATCATTTTAAAATGAATTTAATACGGTTAAAAAAAATGTCATTGAATTGGCAACTAAACGTTCTGAAAGGAAACTGTCTTAGCTTTACAAAACACTCATGAACAATGTTCTACGATCATGCGTTAGCAAGTTATAGGCGTTCAAAGTAGAAAGTTCCTTTTTCGCTTTGATAGCGAATAACTCGGTCAATAAAAATCATACAACAAAATAAAAAAAGACGAAATTAAAGAGAAATGTTTGCCCTCAAAGAGCCCTCCATTGGATTTACCTGAAAAAAATTTGTTGGTCCGTGCATACGTTCAAACTAGGCAAAAATGTCTGAAACTTCGTTTCCTGCGCTTTATCTTGATAAAACAGTATCATAATGGACGAAGAAAAAAATGAGTACTTGATTCAAAAACTAGAAGCTTCAAGCTTTAAAATGCGTTTTTTAAATATTTTTTGCGACAATTTTTCGCAGAGATACAGCCATTTGAAAATGACCAAAATTTTGGGGAAATTATAGTGTTCCCTTAATTTTGACGCGGAGTGTAGTTACATATATATTCAAAAGTTTAATAATTCAATAGTAGTTACAACTGCTTCATGCGTATAACATATAATTATTACAATATAATTATTAGTATACTAGTTTTTTAAAAGAGGTTAAATATCCCCCCCCCCCCCCCCGTTATCTTTTTCAGCATATTTGCACATTCGCGGCATATCATACTTGCATAAACTTCCGCAGTCTATTTATATTATAATGGGGTTAAGTATATCTAACCTATTTCCTAACCTATCTGCTCGACATACAATGTACAGGCATACATTCGGGCCGCCTCGGTTCTTTCGGACCGCCTCGGTTCATTCGGCCCGCTCGGTTTTTTCGGCCCGCTTGAAATAATTCAATCCGCTTGGTTCTGCTCAAACCGCCCGGTTGTTTCAAGCCGCTCGGTTCATTCGGGTACTCGGCTTGGCTCGGTCGTTCAAGCCGAGTTAGGCTCGGCTTGCTTTTTCCGGGTACTTGAACAGCTCTACCTAGCACTATTGGGGTCACTGCGACTTGGAGATCCCGCCTTATGGTCGGTCGCAGCGACCGGCAGCGACCCCACTAGTGCAAGAGAGAAGTATACATCTGTTTCTCCGTTGCACCAGAGACAGATAGTTACAATGCACTTTTCTTGTCCAGAGCTAGTGAATTCTATCGTAAAATTAGCAAAGCACTTTCCTCTTTAGGCACAAAAAATGATCGGATATTTTCCTTTGGTATCAAATATTACAACATCTTCCAGAAGCGAGCCTATTTTAAAGATCTGAAGCATTCAGATTTTGGCCCAAATTATAAACCAATGTACGTCGATTTTATCATTCACCATATCAGATGATAAGATCTATCGAAAGTCTCTCGGAATTGAAACGTGTTGCAATTGAAGGATCGAATGCAATAAGGGGACTATGTACCTAGCGCTCGAAATGGGAAAAAGTATTGTCCAAACGCTGAAAAAGATTAGAAAATTAAATGTTGTTAAACTGTATTTTAAAAAATATAGTGTTGTAAAACTCGTCACGACACACATTTTTTTATATTTACAGTTGGTTTATCCAATCATTACTATTCGAGCTAAAAATTGTAAATAAACAATTTGTCATCGTCCAAAGTCAATATGTCTTTAAACATAAATTGCGATAACTAGAGTAAACGTTAACGGATCGTTATGAGACTTAAAACATAACTTCAGAAAACTCTAGCGAAGCTATAAAGTGAATGTACAAAACCCTTATGTTAAAAAATATAATAATATTTAAATAAAAAGTAATACTGGACAAAACCTATGATTTTCAAGGTTCGCCGATGAAAAGTAGCGCGGCACTTTTGAGGTACATATAACTTGCAGCGACAAAGTTTCTTAAGGCTGCTGTCTCATTTTTGTTATGGTCCGAATCGATTGAAGCGTCCCTTGTAAACAGACGGACCCTAATGAAACTACTACCGCCGATAAAAAGAAGTTGTGCAGAGGTGACATCTCCAGGTACTCTATGTAGACGTTTACGCATAGGTGCCACATTTTCCGTTCTCTCCGTTTTTGCCGCGCTGTTGCCACATCTCCTTCTATCGAGAAGCCTTGAAGGAATACGGCACGAGAGCTGCGTCTAGCGTCAGAGCCTCGCTGAACGTAAAGGAGGATAGCAATAATGAAAGATAGAGAGGTTGGGTAGTGAAGTTGGGAAACATGTCAATGAAACAATACTAATTTGCGAATCAATATTTTTTATTTATACGTAGAAAGATGTAATATTTTGTATAATCAATGTACAATTGGGGGATTGGATGCAATAAGGGGACTAGCGCTCGAAAATGGGAAAAATTATTGTCCAAACGCTAAGAAATACTGGAAAATGAAATGTTGTTAAACTGTATTTTAAAAAATATAGTGTTGTAAAGCTCGTCACCACGACACACATTTTTTCTATTTGCAGTTTGTTTGTCGAATCATTACTATTCGAGTTGAAAATTATAAACAATACATTTTTCATCGTTCAAAATCATTATTTCTTTAAACATAAATTGCAATAACTTGAGTAAATATTAACGGATCGTTATGAGACTTTAAACATAACTTCAGAAAATTCTAGCGGAGCCGTAGAATGCATGCACAAAACCCTTATGTTAAAAAATGTAATAATATTTAATTAAATAGTAATACTGGACATAACCTATGTTATATTTTGAGGTACATATAACTTGCAGCGACAAATATTTTTCTTAATATGCAAGGAAGATTTTCACAAATTTTTACACTGATTAATATATAATTGTAGAAGTTATGAATATATGTATAATTCTCGCACGGCGCCAACTGTCAACGCGGATGGTAAAACTGCTAAATGGGGCATTATACGCGGCTGTTGACTGTTGGTGGCGCGCGAGATTTATACATATCGTCTGTTACGTGTTGTAGCAGGGATTTCGAAATATGGATGCGGGTAGGTTCGCTGCCCGTGGAGCGCTGATACGCTCTGCTCACGTTCGCTCTTGGTGTCGTCGTCGGCCTCCAGCTTCTTCCAGTAACAATTGGATTGAATAAAAAGACTCTGACTTATTTAAGTTGTAACTTAATTTTCGTTTTATTTTAAAGACAAATTAGAGAATACGTCTAACTGTTTTGGACGTTGATCAACCAATGAATTACAAAGATGCCGTCATTCGGGATTAAAAGTGTAACATGTTCTTGTGAATAAAGTTAACCAATTGTAAAGATAGTTTCTTAATTGATTGTCTAACGAATCGTTTGATTGGTTCTTCGTTCATTAAGAACGAGCGTTTTTACATGATATCTATGATTTAGTAACGAAGCAACCGAAACCAATATTTAATCAATACCATTAACGAGCGTCTCTAAGTAGTATTCCTTGGAATGCTTTGTTCATAGTTCCAGTTGCCTCATTTAACAATTTAAATTTGGCGCGTCTAAACTTGACCATGCAGAGCCATCTAACATTAGACTATATTCACGTGTCACCACATGAGGTCGTAACACTCCTTCACCCTTACGGAGAAAAGGTGTTTCCATGAAACAACTTTTCTAAATCTATAATTCTTTAATTCGTAGTACACTTACAATTGCATTTTCCAAGATCGTAACACTCTTTTTCCGTAATCTGAACATAGCATAATAACAAGAACGAATATAATTAGATTTAATTTAAACTTTAAAGCTCGCTTAGAACATTTTTGACATATAAATTTTAGAATTATATATCTTCGGTTGACGTACCCGGTCTGATACATGCAAATTTTAGTTTATTTGTATGCACAATTTTAAATTTATTAGAATCTAATATTATTTCAACGGTTAAATCATTAATCTTTCTGTTAATTTTATAAGGACCTAGCCAATTGCAATCAAGTTTGGTTCTCGGTTCTTTTAATATATACACATCATCACCTACATTAAACTTACAAGCGTTCACATCTCGGTCATAATAATTTTTACTTTTTTCTTTAGCTCGCTTTAAGTTTTTCGCAGCAAGTGTCTGAGTAGTGGTGACTTTAACAAAAAGATCATCTAAATGTTGAACAAAGGTACGTGATACCTTTTCTTTAGCAAATTCAGAAGGGATCACCGCCTTTACTCCAAAAACTAATTCATGAGGTGTGAATCCCGTAGCTTCATGCACTGAAGTATTATAGGAAAATATACCGAATCTTATCCATTCATCCCAATCACTTGTTACGAGCCGGGGCTACGGCAACGCAGTGGCCGGCGAGAAGGGTATTTCCCAAGGAATACGGTTTACTAGTTTGTTAGTTAGAGTGCGGACGAACCTGATGCGAAATCAGGGAGCCGCTAGGATTATCGGAAGCGAGGACGAACCTGATGCTAAATCAGGGAGCCTCTAGGAATGGAGTCACTTGCGGACGAACCTGATGCTAAATCAGGGAGCCGCAGGAGGGTGATTCGTCGTGAACGAACCCGATGCGAAATCGGGGTGTCACTAGGATGATGTTCACAGACGAACTCGACGCGAAGTCGAGGAGCTGTTAGGAGGTTGGATTATTCACAGACGAACCTGGTGCGAAACCAGGGAGCTGTTCGGAGGTTGGTAGACTTACAGACGAACCTGATGCGAAATCAGGGAGCTGTAGGACACGGACGAACCTGATGCGAAATCAGGGAGCCGTAGGAGGGTTAAACGTGGACGAACCCGATGCGAAATCGGGGAGCCACTAGGTTGGTAAAGATTCCTTGTTTTGGATGAAAGGTTGCGAACGAACCTGATGCTTGATCAGGGAGTCGCGGGAAATGTTAGTAATGCCTCGTAACTCTTAATTTATGTTTGATACAACTCGAGCGGTAAAGCTGTATCAGTGGGTGAGTGCTACTAATATTATAAGGATCGCTGGGTAAAAGATGGGTTTCAACGAATCTACTCGATTTAGAGCGAACACCATTCGTGTATTCAATAACTAATTATTATACAAATGTAAGTGTCGCGATTAAATAGTGTAGTAAAAGTATATAAATTACCACTAATTTGCACGGTGTTGACGCACTGGCGATGCGGGGCGTACGAGTGGCTATTTCAAAGTGCCGAATAGAATATGAACCGAACTCGCGGATTCTATAAGGTTAACTTTGATTCTGACGGAGACTTTAGCTCGATCGTACTCGATTTAACCAACTCTGTACGAGCGTGACACGACGTTACTCTACGCGTGACTGTACTGCTTTGAACCGAAGAGGGTTGAAACTAAAGGGTTTATATAGTCCCAAAATGAGTGGGGATTCGTTAAGAATTTCCATATAAGGAAATCCTTCGGGGTCGTCGTCGTGTCACTCCCGTTCCCATGGTCGCGATCCAGATGGTCAAGATCAAGAGCCCCTTAGTGGTGTATGATAAACAAAGGATTTTAGGGCGTTTTCCCTTCGCAGACGCGAGCTCGAAAAGTGGTTGAGAGCGGGGTATGGGAAAATTCCACATACGTAACACACTTTTGGTGCAATAATGTCTTAAATAATCAACGAAGACCCTATGCGCTCTTTCAAGGGAACCTAAGGACTGAGGGTGGAACGCGGTGGAGGTTATCCTTTGTATTTTAAATACTTGGCAAAACCTTTTCATAACCTGACCAACAAAATTCCTGCCCTGATCGGTATGTCTAGCCCTTGGACACCCAAACCTACTAATGAATTGTTCAGCTAAAGCAAATGCTATAGTTGTCGCTTCCATATTGGCTAATGGAATGGCGTCCGAATATTTGGTCAGGTTATCTTGCAAGGTAAGTAAATATTTATTTCCCTTTTTGGTCAGAGGCAGAGGCCCCACAATATCCATTTGAACCTTTTCAAAGGCTCGCTTTGGTGTGTCTGTAATGCACATGGGTTGTTTTACCCTTGCAGAGTGAATTTTATTTCTCTGGCAAGTGGGACAAGTACGGACAAATTCTGAAATTTTCTTCATCATTCCTGGCCAATAATAATGCTCCCTCATGCACTTTTGGAGTTTCCCGATACCTCTATGACCTCCAATTGAAGACTCGTGAGATTCCTTGATTATTTTTAGACGATTAGGCTCAATTGGGATTATTATTTCGCTCGTGCATACAGTGATTTCAAATTTAGTATCAGTGAAAACTTGTTTAAATAAATCTTCTACTTGATTCCATTCGAAATTATTAAAACTATCAGGATCCTTTGAAATACTAAAAGTCCATGTACCTAGTGAATTCAAAAGGTTTTTAAGTGCCCTTAGGGAGGATTCAATATAACCAAAATTTAAACTTTCCGCAGAGTTATCCTTGAAGAATAAGAGGAAAATGGAAGATTGATCACCAGGAATCTGTTGTAAGGTAAATCTATTTCTTTTTAACAAATCAATCGTAACCTTGGAAGTAATATTACCATTAAGTGGTAAGAAATGAGCAAGATTGCCCCTCCGCATATATAAATGATCTTTTACGGAACGAATAGTGGGAAGAGGGAAAGGGTGAATGGGGTGAATGGTCTGTCTATTCCCGTTTAGATTATTATTCATAACATGATTCTTTTTAAATTCCATACTTTTCGAACAGGATGACTCATTTATCTCGGACTCTACTGAGGTCTTTTTACTGATCGCAAAACAATTCGGTATGTCATCTTCTGACATTTCAGCCTCTGGATTTCCACTTCCAGGCATAACAATTTCTTCTTGTATCACTTCTTTTTCAGAACAACAACAACAACAACAAGGTGCCCCTCTACCTTGACGATCATCACTCTGGAGCCCCATGCAAGTCACCGCAGGGGTCGACGAGTCACAAGGTCTCCTCTGAGCACTGCGAGCCCCGGGCTCATATCGGACACAGGCCGACACCCTAGTCTCCTGAAGCGCGATCCAGAGGCTTGGAGTCAACGTTAGCCGACAGGACGGTCGAAACGGCGGCACCATGTCCGACTGGGAGAACCCTCCAGAATTTTCAAATTCTCTTTCAAATGTAAGTGGTTCTAACACATCAGTTTGCAAATTCAATGCCTCAGAATTATCAGCTTCTATCTTCTCGCGCGCCAAGAAGACAGATGCCACCATTACTTCTATTTCATTACATGTATTTTTGTCTTCTGTTTCATCCGCCACAGAATCTGGAAACGGTGTCATGTCTGCACAGACAAGCACCCTCTCCGGTTCCACAGAGTCAGAATGGATCGTATCGTCAGTCGGTGCGTTTGGTGATCGAGGGACGATGCTCTGGCAAGGATCAACAGGGTTTCGCGACAGTGCATCCGCGTTAGAGTTGGCTTTTCCCGGTTTGTAAGCTATATTATAATCGTACTCATTTAGACGAATTCGCCATCTCATTAATTTTGATGTGGGATCTTTAGCGTTATGCAGCCACACTAGAGGGCGATGATCAGTAATCAAGGTAAATTGTTGGCCGTACAGGTAAGGCCGGAAATGCTCTACTCCAAATAACACAGCCAACAACTCCTTTTCGATTGTTGAATAATTCATTTCAGCGGCGTTCAGAGTTCGTGAAGCATAAGAAATTGGAAGATCACTACCGACTCTACCCTGACTCAACACAGCACCTACAGCATAGTCCAAAGTGTCAGTAGTTACTAGGAAAGGCTTTGTGAAATCGGGGTACTGCAGCAATGGCTCCAAGCAAATTATATCCCTCAGCTGCTCAAAAGACCTTTGAACTACTGAGGTCCAACGAAAAGGAATATCTCTCTTTAGTAAGCTAGTCAAGGGTTTGGCAATTTTAGCCATATTAGGAATGAATCTCCTGTAATAGCCCGCGAGTCCTAAAAATTGCTTAACGTTTTTCGTGTTTTAGGTATAGGAAACCGCTTTACAGCTAAGACCTTCCCTGGATCTGGTTTTACCCCTGCACTGGAAATTACATGTCCTAGGTAAATTATTTCTTTCAGTAGGAATTGACATTTTTGAGGTTGTAACGTTAATCCTGAATTTGTAATCGCGCTAATAGTACTTTCAATTTACGGTTATGTTCCTCGAGTAGAGATTCGACACCCTTAACCTCCTCCGGGTTTGACTTTTCCTGAGCTATCTCAATCCCATTATCCAGAATTTCATGCACTCTAGCACCGAATTCTTCTATAGTTTCCCCCTCCTTCCGTTCTAAATTTCTTAATTCATCCAAAGCGACCTTGACATTAAAGCTATCCTCATATGCGACTTCCACCTGGTTAACTAATTCCTCCACTATGTTTGGCATCGTCCCCCCAGTAATTCTATTATAATCGCGAATGAGCGTTTTGTTGCAAATAATAGCTAATAGATAGTATTTATCCCCTTCCTTTACCAAAGAATCAGCAAGTCTACATTGATTAATAAATTTGTTTACAGATTTTGGCTTCCCATCAAAGTGAGCAATAAAATCGCCAACCATCTTAAGAGGCATACGCGACGCCTTTTCCGGCGGCCCACGCGAATGATCCGGTGCATTTGTGTCAGAATTTGCGTCGGAATCGTTACCCGGATCGGACATACTACATTCCAGAGAAGTGGAATTCTGAAACGGTACCACGTCTAGAGATGTGGAAGTAGAAGCGACATTTGAATTAGGTATTGCTACCACATCCTCCACTACGAAACAATTACCACTACTCAGACGGTTCATGCTCTTGCGGGCTTTTACGAATTTTCGTGCGAACGGCGGCATTTTTAACTAACAAATCTAATTCTAACAGGCGATAAACTCAAGTATAAGATGTGAATATGACTTACAGATACGACGGTGTAACTTAAGGAATTAAAATAAAGTCTCGTTCAATTCGCTGCTGGTTCGCTCGACTTCCTCCCTTTGATGATCTGGTACCCCTGGCGCGTTCAGCGATGACTCCGAAGTTTCAGCTGCCCCTGGTTCCGATGAGTTCCGGTGTCCGGATTGCTCGACGAGGTTCTAACAGCGTAGGATGGATGTTAAATTGGCAGCTCCGTTGTTTGAACAGCTTCGTTGAACTGGATTTCGTGGCCGTGTGCGTGTGACTCCGGGAAACTGGCACGGACGTCCGAAGCCACTCTCCTCCGGTATTTACCCTTTTGTTCCTGGGGAAACCGTGCCCAAAACCCAGGCAGAGTGTTGTACGAGCTGGTCAACGATTCCTTGATCTTGTGCCCGTGAGCCGGCAATTTGGACTATCCCACCGCTGTCACCAAAACTGTTACGTGTTGTTGCAGGGATTTCGAAATATGGATGCGGGTAGGTTCGCTGCCCGTGGAGCGCTGATACGCTCTGCTCACGTTTGCTCTTGGTGTCGTCGTCGGCCTCCAGCTTCTTCCAGTAACAATTGGATTGAATAAAAAGACTCTGACTTATTTAAGTTGTAACTTAATTTTCGTTTTATTTTAAAGACAAATTAGAGAACACGTCTAACTGTTTTGGACGTTGATCAACCAATGAATTACAAAGATGCCGTCGTTCGGGATTAAAAGTGTAACATGTTCTTGTGAATAAAGTTAACCAATTGTAAAGATAGTTTCTTAATTGATTGTCTAACGAATCGTTTGATTGGTTCTTTGTTCATTAAGAACGAGCGTTTTTACATGATATCTATGATTTAGTAACGAAGCAACCGAAACCAATATTTAATCAATACCATTAACGAGCGTCTCTAAGTAGTATTCCTTGGAAAGCTTTGTTCATAGTTCCAGTTGCCTCATTTAACAATTTAAATTTGGCGCGTCTAAACTTGACCATGCAGAGCCATCTAACATTAGACTATATTCATGTGTCACCACATGAGGTCGTAACACGTCATAACTTCTACAATTATTTGGTGAAAATCTTCCTTGCATATTAAGAAAAAACTTTGTCGCTGCAAGTTATATGTACCTCAAAATTGCCCCGATACTTTTTAACGGCGAACGTTGAAAAACATGGGTTATGTCCAGTATTACTTTTTAATTAAATATTATTACATTTTTTAACATAAGGGTTTTGTGTATACATTCTACGGCAGGGCTGAGCAACTTGCTCACCGCCGCGGGCCGCACAATCCCCATTACCAGTTAGCCGATTCTCCCACCACTAGCAATATCAGCTATGTAGGAGCGAGAGCTCCATGTGGCTGTGTATAGTGTAGGAGTGAAACGAGTATGGTGGGGTTCGTTCTCCTGCGGCCCAGCAGAGCAGGTAAGTCGGGGAACGGGCCGCATGCGACCCATGGGCCGCGGGTTGCACAGCCCTGTTCTACGGCTTCGCTAGAGTTTTCTGAAGTTATGTTTTATGTCTCATAACGATCCGTTAATATTTACTCATGTTATCGCAATTTATGTTTAAAGAAATAATGATTTTGAACGATGAAATATTTATTGTTTACAATTTTTAACTCGAATAATAATGATTCGATAAACAAACTGTAAATAGAAAAAATGTGTGTCGTGACGAGCTTTACAGCACTATATTTTTAAAAATACAGTTTAATAACATTTAATTTTCCAATATTTCTTAGCGTTTGGACAATAATTTTTCCCATTTTCGAGCGCTAGTCCCCTTATTGTATCCAAGCCCTCAATTTCAAAGCATACAATGCGAATAAGGAACATCACCGAAGTGTAACACGCCTATCGTAATGAAATTTGTGCATGCTATAATTCTTCTAAAAACATATAACGCTTTCTTTTTTATATAGCTATACATCAAATTATCTTTTTTATCAACAAGAAGTGTCTGTTGTTTAAATACAAATTTAATAACTTAATCATTTTTTTAAAACATCAATTTGGACAAACAGTATATTTCAATTTAATACTTTTGTACATGCTTTTCTTCGGAATTGTTATTCCACGGTTGTAAAAATTTATCAATATAAACTAGAGATCAATACTAACAATACGTATATTTTGGAATGTCCCATTAAACGATTTTATTCAGCTACAATCCTCTCTTTGTTTGTATGTTTGATTCAAATATGGAAACTCAATTTTAACCGACTTCCAACCTTCCAATTGTCTTGAAAGTTTGCAGAGGTGTGTAGTTTGGATGACAATACAAAATTATGGAAAAAAAACCCGAGGGGGTGAAAAAATTACCCAGTCACCAATAAATAATAACCCATAATCACAAATCGACTTGAAATCAACCACTCGCGTTCTTTGCGAACTTACAAGGGGACACCGCGGATGTGGAAATCGCTCTTGGAACGACAGTATATGGGGGTCTTATTACTCATGTAGTGTCAAAATACCATTTCGGCTTTTTGTCGAATGGACTTTCGTTTTCGAAATACTATAGTTTTTACTTTTTAACGTATGTAGTAATCCACATATATACCATCTATAGTAACTTACACCAAAGAAGGTTTCGTAGACACTAGAGGTTCCGGCGTAGAACGTGTATTGAAGATACACGTGTACACGGTTAATAAAAATATCCGTGTTCTAATCCGTGTACTTCTTAACACGGGGTACACGGGGTACACGGGTATTGAAATACACGTGTACTCGTGTATCGAAATTCACGGATCGTAGTATCCGTGTACCCGTGTACTGAAATTCACGGGTACACGTGTATCGAAATATACGGTTTCACGTATATTAAGATATTCATATTTAATTTTTTAACTAAATATCCGAATGTTTAGGTTTTACGCAAATAGTGTGCGATAGGTAGGCACAGACATAATTTATTACTTAGGTTGCAGATGAAAATAAATAACATCATAATTTTGGTTAATAAAGTTTCATCTATTAATCATTTGTTTTGGTGTAAGAATACTAAGGTGTTAACATTTTCGCGCAGTCAGCGGACTACCCCTTTTCTTCCTGTGTCTCTCCACGAGGCGTATTGATGGTGGATAGTACTTTGTAATTACTATATTGGTGGCATTTTTCTCACGTGCATTGGTACAAAAGCGGGCTCAGAGATAGGCGAAAATTCATTCCTTCTTTACGACCGATAATTTATTATTTTTCCAAGAACGTTTCAGCAACATCTGTTTGTAAAATTTCTAAAGGCCAATAAAAAACGTGGCGATATTGTTCATTCTGAGTTAATCCGTATATTGCTCTGTCGGTGGGAAGTGCGTACGATGTCTTCAGACGTGCAGGTACCGTCGTCAACCGCCAACTCATAAGGACAAAACGGCCATAAACCGCAACCCTGGCGAGACGCTCCAGCCGATCAGCTTGATTAACTTTTGGGAACAAGATGTGGCATTTTCCTCCTCTACTAGCTAATCTCTCTATGTTCGGCAGGCAATAAATCAGCGCTACAATATAAGTAAATTATAATGATGTTTTGAGCGCTGACCGTGATGAAAATTAATCTTGTGGTCCGCGGGATGACCAAAAGAAGATGTCCTTATCATAGATTGTAGAATGTTTCTCTAGCAATGGGGTCGAAAACGAAATTACTTCAAAGAAGTACCAGTATGCCTCGCGATGAGACTGTTGAGAGGCCACGGTTTTCCAGAGGGAGAAAGGCGAGGAGAATTATAAAGTAAACTCTCAATTTTAACGTAAAATAAACGTATAATGTAATTGCGACACTCTTGCTAGCGGCATACAATAAACTCTTTGTTAATTTTAAACAAGAAAGAAACGACTGTTGTCTACAACGTTCCAGGGCGTTCTGTTCTGTGGTATACAGGAAGTGCCTGCGGGTTCTCATGCTCCGCCAATCACGTCCTTCGACACATAAGCCCGAGGCGAACCGCGAATCATATTGCTTCATCTTTTAATCTCAGTTTCCAACAGAGACACAGGAAGAAAAGGGGTAGTCCGCTACCTGCGCGAAAATGTTAACACCTTAGTATTCTTACACCAATACAAACGATTAATAGATCTTCAACCTAAGTAGTAAATTATGTCTGTACCTACCTATCGCAAACTATTTGCGTAAAATCTAAACATTCGGATATTTAGTTAAAAAATTAAGTATGGATATCTTAATACACCTGAAACCGTATATTTCGATAAGGGTAAATTCAATGTTGCTTTGGCTTCAATTATTAACAAAAATCGACAACAATGCCTAAACGAGTTTACAGGCTCCTCCTGGACGTTCCCGCGTGCACAGAGTATTACATTTCAAAGAATTTGCACCAGTCGTTATATGAAACTGAAAATTGAGGTTCGACAATCAAATTTGACATCACCGAACCTCTATTTTCACCCAGAATTCCACTACAGAGCACAGTCACGTTTTGAATCACCTCCTGGAGGTTCCCGCGTGCACAGAATATTAAATTTCAAAGAATTTACACCAGTCGTTATATGAAACTGACTATTGAGGTTCGACAATCAAATTTGACATCACTGAACCTCTATTTTCAGCCAGAATTCCACTACAGAGCACAGTCACGTTTTGAATCACCTCCTAGAGGTTCCCGCGTGCACAGAATATTAAATTTCAAAGAATTTACAGCAGTCATTATAAGAAACTGAAATAGAGGTTCAACAAACAAATTTGACATCATTGACCTCTATTTTCATCCAGAATTTCACTACACAGCACAGTCACGTTTAGAATCACATCCTGAAGATGCCCGCGTGCATAGAAAATTAAATTTCAAAGAATTTACAGCAGTCGTTATAAGAAACTGAAATAGAAGTTCGACAATCAAATTTGACATATTGAACCTCTACTTTCATCCAGAATTCCACTACACAGCACAGTCACGTTTAGAATCACATCCTGGAGGTTCCCGCGTGCACAGAATATTAAATTTCAAAGAATTTACACTAGTCGTTATATGAAAATGACTATTGAGGTTCGACAATCAAATTTGACATCACTGAACCTCTATTTTCAGCCAGAATTCCACTACAGAGCACAGTCACGTTTTGAATCACCTCCTGGAGGTTCCCGCGTGCACAGAATATTAAATTTCAAAGAATTTACTGCAGTCATTATAAGAAACTGAAATAGAGGTTCGACAAACAAATTCGACATCATTGACCTCTATTTTCATCCAGAATTTCACTACACAGCACAGTCACGTTTAGAATCACATCCTGAAGATGCCCGCGTGCATAGAAAATTAAATTTCAAAGAATTTACAGCAGTCGTTATAAGAAACTGAAATAGAGGTTCGACAATCAAATTTGACATATTGAACCTCTACTTTCATCCAGAATTCCACTACACAGCACAGTCACGTTTAGAATCACATCCTGGAGGTTCCCGCGTGCACAGAATATTAAATTTCAAAGAATTTACACTAGTCGTTATATGAAAATGACTATTGAGGTTCGACAATCAAATTTGACATCATTGACCTCTATTTTCATCCAGAATTTCACTACACAGCACAGTCACGTTTAGAATCACATCCTGAAGATGCCCGCGTGCATAGAAAATTAAATTTCAAAGAATTTACAGCAGTCGTTATAAGAAACTGAAATAGAGGTTCGACAATCAAATTTGACATATTGAACCTCTACTTTCATCCAGAATTCCACTACACAGCACAGTCACGTTTAGAATCACCTCCTGGAGATGCCCGCGTGCATATAAAATTAAATTTCAAAGAATTTACAGTAGTCGTTACATGAAACTGAAAATTGAGGTTCGACAAGCAAATTTGACTTCACGGAACCTTCCACTTTCAGTCAGATTTTAACTGCAAAGCACATTAACGATTGGAATCATCTCCTGGAGGGTCCCACGTGCACAGAATATTAAATTTCAAAGAATTTACGTTGGTCACCCCTGGTGAACCCCTTCGAGGGTCGAAAGCCATAAAAATCGGGTGAGGCACTGCGAAGGTCTGTCCTCGCCACGGGGTAGGCCGCATCTCCTTGGCGGGCGTTACTCCAGAATTACCCTGTATCTGTTTAAAAAATAAAATAATTTATTTATTCTTTATCGTATGGATATGGAAGTGTCGCCGATGGATTCCTTGGGGTTTTCCGATGAAAATCATTACAAATGTCGTGTAAATCGGACAACTTTTACATAAGGAATACACACAGCTTGTGTCAAAGTAGTTCGATTTGCATGATATTTGGTATGATTTTCATCAGAAAAACATAAGGAATCCATTGGCGTCACTTCCCCTTCGATACGATGAAGAAAAGAATTTCTTAATAAACTGTATTGGATATTGCACCCGCTTCTTGATACCGCAGATGTACCTACCTAAGTAGGATTTCTGTCGGAAAAGAATTGTCCAGCTTTTGGGCTTGGCGTAGACCTTTGGCAGGTAGGTATCTGTTTCAACAGGCAAGGCCCCCCGTGGCGCCAGCAATACCGACCCCGGTCCTTACTATTTCAGCGGGTTTTCTTCCAGTGAAAATCAGTAGATTTGCAAGCGCAATATCCCAAAAACCAGTGGAAATCAAGTGTATACATTAATACTTATTGAATTTGTCTTGGAACGCAATATCAATTCACCTCTTCAAAAAAAATAGTTGCATCCGTAGGATGCACCCGCTATGCTTCCTCACCCTGAAAGGGTATACGCCACGGCTCTACAATCCAGCTACGCCACGCCACTGAAAGGGGCAATAGAAGAATCCATGGGTGCCGCAAAGCGTTTGCTGCGGATGAGCCCTTTCGTTACTCCGGGGGCTGAGGACGGATATCTCTATCCCCAGTCCCCTTCGCATCCATGGGGAACCTCGGGGAGGCGGACTCATCGGTGCTCGGTAGCACTTGCACTTGTTCCGTCGTGTTCGTATCGTCTTCGTCTTTAGTCAACTCTGAAATGTAAGGTGATTCATTAGTTTATAAAAGGGGGGTGTCTGGAGCCCCCGAGACGAAACTCGGGCTACTCGGGGGTATAACTAAAAGGCTCGGGCGAGGCTGTGGCCTTGCGAAGGTTGCAAGGTTTCCCCGTCGCTCCCGAACGTGTCCGATACCGGTTCGGGTGAGCCTCTGCGCTTCTATTCTAATCCCTTTAGTCAAAGGGTTTCTTCGCAATAGCCGGAGAGTATAGAGAAGGCCTCCTCGGACGACACGAAATATCGCGCCTACTCCGGCCAACTCCACTCTCCAGCGGGAACGAGATCTCGCAGTGCCGCTCTCTGCGGATTAAACAGCGGACAATCGAGGAGGAAGTGGCCCACTGTGTCAGCCTCGCTCCCACAGACACAGGTCTCATCTTCTGTGATCATGAAAGATATGAGACGAGTACGGAAATTTCCGTGGCCTGTAAGCACCTGCGTGCTGTAGTGGTTCGGCCTCATCCACTTTGCCGCCAACCTATCTCGAACGTACCTAAAGAAAGGAAACGTATTGCGGCCCTTGTGGGAAATTTCCCACGAGGCTTGCCACATTCTAATAGCCTCAGCCTTAACACGACTTTTCGCATCTGTCGCCGTTACGTGGACGACAGCGTTTCCGATCTTGGCGTCTTCTCCTCTTCGGAGGTCGAAGAGGGCCCTGCGCTGTTCGAGCCAATTGCCAACAGGAATAACTCCCGCCACTACGCATAAGCTCTCCCAGGATGCCATTCGATACGAATGGGTCATCGAAATAAGAGCACGGCGCTGCATGGACTGGAGCACCCCGGTATCCCTCACCGAGCACAAGTCGGCCCAGCCCGCCGCTGCATGTGCCACCATTGGGGCAAAGACTCTGTACAAAACGGAGAGGGCACCAAAGCGGAGCCCCCATTGTCACCTTGCTACTCTACCTAACTTCCCGAATAGCGACCCGACCTTGTCGCTCATGTATCGGGAATGGGTGTGTACACCCATGCCACTATCAAAGTAGACGCCAAGATATCGCACGGCGGACCTGAATTTAATATTTGTCTGCCCTATTCGAATGGTCGGTGGTCTGCCTTTTTCGCTCGGACAGCCTTTCGTTTTCGATCGGGACGCGCTCCTTCCCGTCTGCCTAGCGGGGCTCTGTATATCCAGCTGCTTTTGAGCACGATTGCTTCGGTCTTGCGGGCTGATATCTCTAATTTAGCTGCCTTGCACCACTGGACGATCTGGTCAACAACACGTTGACTTTCAATCTCCAGTGTGCCTCTATTGTCTGCACTAACTATTACAATAAGGTCGTCTGCATATGCGACGAACCTTCCCTCGACTGAGTCCTGAAGGGATCTCAGGAGATCATCAAACATCAGGTTCCAGCAGGCGGGACCAACGACGCAGCCCTGAGGGCAACCTCTTGTTGCCTGCTTGGATACCTTTTTTTTTTTTTTTTTTTTTTTTTGACGCAGAGAAATCCCTCACGGATACCCCCCACCCGCGGGGGCGGGTGGGGGTTATGTGGGGCTCGCACCCACTAAAACTCTGCGGTGGTCATCCTCGTGCGCGGAGCGCACGCCTGAGGGAGGGGACTTGACACGGGAGCAAGCTAGCGATACATCCGCTTGCCCCCCCCCCTCCTGCGTAATTGCAGACTCCGCGCAAACTGCCCTATAAGGGCTCTTCCCTGAGGGGGGAATAAACCTCCCCCTCAGCCACACTGGCGACGCGCGGCGGACCACGCGTCCGCGTCGCCACTTCCGGGGTCGCTGCTACTAGGTAGGGTAGTGTCCCCCGACACTCCCTCCCCATGACCCCGCGATAGAGCTTCTGCTCTATCGCACATTCCTCCGGAGCCTACTTGCTCCCACTGGGGGCATAATGCCCCCCCATCCCAATACACCGCCGCCACGCAAACACACCGCATCGGTGCGGTGCTGCCATGACGGCCCCGGCAACCTACCCTACGGCTGTGACCCTTCCTTCGCAGGGCCACAGCGCCTTCCCAACCCCTATAACGGGTTAACCGGGGTCAGCGGGGGAGCGGCGTCACTAAGACGCTACACGACCTCCCCCGACCCCGGGTCATCCCACCTCGACGCGTCCACGACGCCGTCGCCTGGGGGCGGCGAGACGGGAGGGGTGCCCCTCCAATTCCCGCTCCCTCTCCGCCTCCTCCTTCTCCAGTATGATTACCTCGGAGAAGGAGGCAACCGCGTCCCAACACCTGCTTGGATACCTCTACTGAACCTATCGAGATCTTGACCCAACGATTGTTGAAGTAATTTTTAATCACTTCGAAAACATATCGTGGGCAGTCTCGTGCTTTCAAGCCTTCTAAAACTAAAGGCCACCAGACCTTGTCGAAGGCGCCCGCGATGTCAAAGAGCAGCCTAATCACGTATGGATTCTTAATAGAATCGACCATGCGGCGCAGCTCCACAACTGCGTGCTCCGTCGACTTTCTCGGCATAAACCCGAACTGTCGGCCCGAGATGTGTCCCCGAGCCAACGACGTGTGGAAGAGTCGCTCCTTGAGGAGCTTCTCGAGAAGTTTTCCTACGACGGAGAGGAGACATATTGGGCGGTATGATTTCGGGTCCTTCACGTCTTTGTCGTCACCTTTTAGAAGGATTCGATGCGAACCTTCGTTCCAGGTTGACGGAAAGACACCCCACTGAAGGCACCCGTTGAAGAGCCGTACAAACTGACCGGGGATTACCTTACTTGCTGCCTTTATGACACAGACCTCGATGAGGTCTGACCCTGGCGCTTTATTGTTCTTAAAAGATTTAACGGCATCTACGACATCTGCCTCCGTGAAAGGAGCGGCATCTGTAGTGTCGGGCGCGAATCGTGCACCTTCCCTAATGACACGCGGCGCCGGCGTGTCATCTTCCTCCCGGTCATCGGGAACATGAACATCCAAAAGTGAGCTGGCAGTTTCGCTCGCGCTCAATGTATATTCGTTACCACGCCACAGAATGGTTATCACTTTCGCAACTTGGAGTTTATTCGCCTGGAGCTTATACACGAAACCCCAGGGCTCCAAGTTCACGTTCGACGTAACATGTCGTCGCCAGCTCATGAGGTTCGTCCTTTTCACCACCCTGTTGTATTTTCGCAAAGAACAGCGATACCGCAGTTTAAGTTGGTGGCGTGCCGGCTCGTCTTGCTCCTTTTGGAATTCACGTCGTTGCCTGTGTACGGCCTTCTTTAGCTTAGTTAGCTCTCGCGTCCACCATGGGTTGGACTTTCTAAAAATTCTCTTTCTGGGCATAGCCGCGGTGCAGGCGTCAATGATGACGCCTGTAAGTGTACTTGCCATAACCTCAACGTCTTCCGCAGACTCCAACCGGAGACCCTCGAGCCTCGATCCAGAAAGATCAGCCAGGCTTTCAGTGTACCGCTCCCAATCGGCTCGATGGATATCAAACCCAGTGCCAACGGGACCCCGCTCCGCCGCTGGGGCTTTCGGGACCCTCAAGCTGATGTCTACGGCCCTATGGTCACTTGTAACCCAGTCACACCTCACCTTCCAGCCTTTGACGAAGCCCAGCATGGAAGCGGACGCCAAAGTAACATCAATGTACGATGCTCCCCTTGACGCCCAGTAAGTAAGCGGCTGAGACAATTCATTGACCACCTCTATGCCATACGATCGTATGAGGTCTTCGAACTTTGCACCTCTATCGTCGGTACTATGCGGGCCCCAGAGACGACCGGGCGTTGGCATCTACCGACACTAAAAGCCTCTTCCCCATCAGCGTGTGAAACACCATCTCGAGGTGCCTGATGTGCTTCTCGATCTCGTCGCTGAACTGAAAGTACAGCGAGGCAACATAGAACGAGAAGCCGGGAGCCAGCACTTCCGCATAAATACAGTGGGTCGTGCTTAGCTGCGAGACAAAAACTAAATCAAGCAGGTCATTACACAGTGCAACCGCACCCCCCGGGCTTTGTGAGCTTACGGCGGCTACCTTTGCTCGTATTCCTAATCCAGCTACTGCATAGCTCGAGCCATTGCGCCTGACGTGTGGTTCCTGCAATAACAGGACGTCAAGGCGCTTTTTGGCTATGAGCTCCCTAACCTCTCCTGACAATTTGCCAGAGCGTTGCATGTTCAACTGCAACACTCTAACCCCCATGGTTGCAGTCGCGTTCGCGAGCCTCGAAGGCCTTTCTGCATTCGTTTCGCCCGTGTGGGGTCCTACCTCACCGGGACATAACATTATTTCGGACGCAGCGGGCGTGAACAATGACGCTTTTCTACACGCCGCCCTATCCGCGGGCGGGGTTACTGTCGTGGACTCGGTGCTATTCGCGGAGCGAATGCCTACTTGTGCAGCTGCTGCGCTATCTACGCTTTGCTCAGCCGGGCTTTCTCGCCCGCACCTGGGCCGCCTAAAGGTCGAGTTTCCTAGCCGCGGCCAACGGCGGCGGCCAGCGGGCGCGGCCGGTGGCCCGTTTCGGCGGCCAGACTTCGGCCGCGCAGTGTTCAGGGTCCCTCTTTGGTTCGAGGGCACTTGAAAAGGTCTACGGTCGAGGATTCATACCTGTTTCAGAAATAAAATAATTTGTTGTTCTTTATCGTATCGATATGGAAGTGACACCAATGGATTCCTTATCTTTTTCCGATGAAACTCATACGAAATTTCATGTAAATCGGACTATTATTAACGAAGACAACTTGAAATGATATAAATTAATTTTTCATAGAATTTCCCTCATGTGGTCCGAATTACGTCGTTCGTGGTGTCAGTTTCATCGGCGAATCATAAGGAATCCATTGACGTCGTTTTCGCAAAGATCTGATGGGAAATGCGGAAATTCTGGACATTTCTGACTTTTTAATAATATTCGAACCCTTTCGAGGGTCCAAAACCATAAAATTCGGTGAGGCACTGCGAGGAGTTGTCCTCGTCACGGGGTACCATGCGGCATCTAAAGAGATGTGTCCTATACCCTGTATGTAGTAGTAGAGTAAAATACAACCAGCTATAACATCTAACTAAATAAATTCCACATCAAGAAGGCTCGCAGCTATTATAAAATCAAAAGGCAGTCCCACAAATTATTAAAACATTATATATTTAGTTTATTTCCATAGTTTATTGAACCTTTATTTAACTATACGAAATGTTTAGCTCCTTTTATTCACATTTTTGTAAATGTTAAGGGGAATAAAAATTTGTTTATACAAGATCTATTCTGCAAACATTTAAGAATATTTATTAATCATCGTTTTCTGTTAAAATGTAGTACTGACATGGATGTACAAAGTTTTACTTTAAATTGGTCGCTGTACGAAAACTTTTTACACTGACTGCGGTTTATGACCATATTGTCCCGCGAGTCGGCGCGGCGGTTAATAGCAGTACCTACGTCCGGGTCCGAATCCATCGTACGTACTACCCACCGACAGAGCAATATACGGATTAACTCATTGTGAGACTGAAGAATGCCTAAAATTATCAAAGACGGCACAATGTTCTTGACTGCCCTTTAGAATTGCTGGCAAACAGATGTTGTCGAAACGTTCTTGTCAAAATATGAAATTATCGGTCGAAAGCAACGAATGAATTCTCGCTTGGATCCGATCCCGCTTTTGTCCCAATGCACAGTGTGCGTCAATCCCAAGAATAGAGAAAAAATTCAACATGCCACTTTTTGCAATCAATGTCGAATCTTATGAAGCTACTTTATAAAACACTAGAACTGGATCTGAAGAAATCGATAAAAATTTTAAAACATCTTCGTTTGTATTGCAATGAGAATATTTTGAGCGTACAATCTTTTCTTTACTTTTTAAAACCTTTATTTCTGGCATCTTGGGTCCCATCACCCAATTAACCGATTGGAAGGTTGCCCAAATATTGTATAATTTCGTAGGAATGTATTAACACTTTGTGAACAGTATTTGGTACATAGGATAACATGGATACAGGTTTGCAAATATTTCTACACTTTCCATAGTATGTAGGTATATTTATCAAATTGATCTAGTTTTATTGGAATTATTGACATTATTTTTTTAAATAACGTCATTCCTCCGTATGAGTTGTATATTAATACTTTTTTTTATGAACTTCCTTAATTATATTCCGCAATTTTAGTGCGAAAAATGTGATGTTCTTGAATTTTCTCCTATTTCTTGGCATTCAACCTCACCGGAAGTTCCCGGAGGGTAACTAAAAAGCCGATAATTATTGCTGAGATTTCTTCAATGGGTTTCTTATGGGAAATAACTGTATGTATCTAATTATTTGCTATTGCTTACCAAAAACGATACTATTCATTTCGGTTCTTAACAAATTTGTGTCTTTTATATTAGCAAAATGTAAAAGACTTGATTCCAAATGTTCTACAAGAAAAAACATACAAACTTTGACACGTATTTACACACAGATCAGAAGTAGCCGCCACGATATTTTTCCCTTTTTTAGGAGCTCATATTATTAGTTTACAAGAAATATATAAAAAAACATAATCCCATAACATATATATAGAAAAACATAATCCCATAACTTTTGAATTCTGACTTGTTTCCTTATTTTTGGGATTCTGTCCTAATGTGGCGCTGGATCGCAGCGCGGCCGCGGCGAGGACTCAGTTTGGAGGAGTCGAGCGGTTTTGTGCCGTGGCTAGCCGCGCGGCTAGGAGATTCGGCCATCATGGCGGAAAACAGACAGTCATCCCATTATGTTGTGTCTCCAGTAGCCTAGGTTGCTGTTGTAGCGGACGCGCGGCCGCGGCCGGTTGAAAACGCGGCTAGGAAAACGGATGCATGCTTCTCCATAAGAGCGGTGCTTAGGATTCGGCCGCCGGCCGCGGTCGCCAGCCGCCGCCGCCGATCGCGGCTAGGAAACTCGACCTTAACGCGCCTTTCGAACGCGATCTGAACGGTGCGAAGACCGAGACCCTGTTGTGACTGCAGCACCGTCGGCGTGGTCGTAGAGGACGCACGCCCGGGCGCAGCTTGACAGTCGGAGCCCCTGGACTGGGCCTCCCGCGTTACCGAGCGCGTTCCCGGGCGGCTCCGTGGCTCTCCGTGCCTCCCGTGCGAGAGAGGTTGCTGGAGGTCCGGGTGCTCCGCCTACACTCTACGATGACTCGCCCGAGTCCAGTCCCGACTGGGAGATCCGAATGGGGGGCTATTTTTCCTCCGGGACATTTTGAACCCGAGTGTGCCATCATGATTTATTTGAGTTTTTGCCTGAAAGTGTGATATTTTCATTAGTGAGGAGCGGCCACGGTTCCACTACCTCCTATTTCGGAAGCGCCGGGCCCGGAGGCAGTATGTGTTGACGTATACGGCGGAACAGCGATACGAGCTGTAAGCAGAGGACTGAGGTCTGGACACTGTCGGTGTCACTTTATGGCCCTATGCACCGCTGGGCCTCTTTGGGTGTTTGTACAACCACCGAGGACCGTGGCTGTCGCCAGGCAGTTCTTCTCCGGACGCAGTAGACGTTACACGCGATCCTCTATAGTCTATAGAATAGCACTCTATTATTTCTTACATTATATTATCTAATTCTATTAACTACAGTGTATCAATAAAGTGACACTATTGTATTTGCTCTGTTGAGTTACTGCTCACTCTCCCTGATATCCCAACAGGTTATGGGCCCAGGTTCTCAGAGAACTCAGTAATAAGAGCATAAGGCTACGCGAGTGTCAAGTGATACAGTGAAAGACTAAGGACTAAACAATAGTGAGAATGTCGGACAGTACGCGAATGCGTTTTCCAGTGGACAGACTAAACGGTGATAATTACGAAATTTGGAAATTTAAAATAGAGTTACTGTTGATCAAGGATGGAGTGTGGAACGTTATAAGGGATCCCAAACCAGAGGTACCAGATGAGACGTGGCTGAAAAATGACGATCTAGCTCGTGCAACAATTGGACTGCTAGTTGAAGACAATCAATTGGTGCACATCCGGAAGGCGGTTCACGCGAAGGAAGCTTGGGAGTCACTCAAGAATTATCACCAGAAGGCAACGTTATCAAGTAAAGTTTTTCTATTGAAAAGGGTTTGTAGAATGACTTTGGTGGAAGGTGGTAATGCAGAAAAACACGTGACAGAAATGCTGGATCTGGTCAATAAATTAGCGGGATTGGGGGAAAACCTCAAGGACAATTTGATAGCAGCGATGCTATTGAGTAGTTTGCCAGATTCATATGGGGCATTGATCACTGGCTTAGAAAGTAGGTCAGAGGAGGATCTTACGTTGGATCTTGTAAAAAGTAAAGTAATCGATGAGTACAAGCGACGTAAGAGCAACGGAGTCACCAGCATGGAAAATAATGAAACGGCAATGAAAATTCATCCAAAAATGGGTAAAGGTAAAGCCACCAGTATGACCTGTTATTTCTGCAAAAAGGCGGGTCATGTAAAAAAGGACTGTACAAAGTATCACGAGTGGAAACAGAAACAAGGAAAGACAAAGGTCTGTACAGTTACAGAGGATCACGACCGGTGTGCTATGGTACAAACACATGGGTTAATGCGGACCATTGAAGATGTTTGCGCCGTCGCAAGGAGCGACGCGAAGAGTCGAAAATGGTATCTGGACTCGGGGGCGACCAGCCACATGGCGTGTGTCAAGGATTTTTTCGTATCTCTAGACTTAAATAAAAAGGGTCACGTGAGCCTAGCTGACGAAAAGGTAGTCGTAGAGATACAGGGTGTAGGAACATGCACCATACACAGTCTCTTGAATAAAGGTGAAATGAAGGAAATAGTCATCAAGAACGTGTTGTACGTGCCCCGGCTAAGTTCAAATCTCATTTCAATGAAGAAACTGGCGAGGGACAGTTATAAATTAGTGCTTGAAGGTGAAGAGTGTAATATTTTCAAGGCCGGAGAACTGAAGGCTGTCGTGGAACCCTACGGTGATTTATACGAGCTAAAAACAGCTGAAAAGGCCCTCGTAGCAGTGAAAACGGGACAGTGTAGTGAAAGTTGCATACACGTGTGGCACAGACGTTTTGGGCACCGGGACTTTGGTGCAATAAAGGACTTAGTGAAGGAAAGGTTGGCAACCGGAATAGCGATTCGGGACTGTGGAAAGCCCGAAGGGACTTGTGAGTGCTGTATAGCGGGAAAAATGGCACGAAAATCTTTTCCGAAGGCATCGAGCAGCATGACTCAGGCACCTCTTGATCTTATCCATACGGACGTTTGCGGGCCCATGCAGACAATGACGCCAGGAAACAAAAGGTATGTTTTGTCGATAATTGACGACTATAGCAGATATGCGAAAGTATATCTGTTGGAATCGAAGGACCAGACGGCGGCATGCATTAAGGATTACGTCGAGATGGTGAAAACACAATTTTCAAGAAAACCTAAAATAATTCGGTCAGATAGAGGAGGGGAATACGTAAATAAACACCTCCAGAATTATTTGAGGAATGAAGGCATCGGGATGCAACTCACTGCGGCATATTCGCCTCAGCAGAATGGAGTTGCGGAAAGGAAAAACCGATCTTTGATGGAAATGGTCAGGTGTATGCTGATCGAGGCGAACGTAGAGAAAAAGTATTGGGGTGAGGCAGTTTATACCGCGACTTACCTACAGAATCGACTGCCAACTAATGCAAAAATGAGGACACCATTCGAGTTGTGGCATTCAAGAGCTCCGGACGTAGCTAATCTAAAGGTATTTGGGTGTGAAGCGTACGCACATGTTCCAAAAGAACATCGGAGAAAGCTAGATGAAAAGGTTAAGAAATTGATCTTTGTTGGCTATTCGGAAGAATCGAAGGCTTTCCGTCTGCTCGATAAACGCACCAACAAGATAACAATTAGTCGAGATGTTGTTTTTCTTGGCGTGAAAGGTTCGGAGTCAGTTGTCTTGCCGGTGGAAAAAGAACAAAAGGACAACGGAACAGCAGTAGAGGTCTTTTTTAAACCAACGGAGGCAAGGGAAATTGATGTCGCAGCGGTAGAAGATGATGCAACTCCACCCGAAGAGGATCTACCAAACGACGTTGAAGACAACATCGACGCGGGAACCATATCAACCAGCGACGACAACACAGAAGTTGTGAATCAGGGACCTAGACGTTCACAGCGTTCAAATAAAGGCGTACCACCGGACTTGTACGTGGCAAGTGCAAGGATGGCTTCAGAGGAACCCAAAAGTAGGAAGCAAGCTCTATCAGGACCAGATAGAATAAAGTGGCAGAGTGCGATGGATGAAGAAATGGCTTCTCTATTGAAGAACAATACGTGGGAGATCGTACCGGCACCAAAGGACAGACAAATCGTGAGTAATAAATGGGTATTTAAAATCAAAAGGGATGCTCAAGGGAAGGTCGACAGATATAAGGCGAGGCTCGTGGCGCGGGGTTTCTCGCAAAAATACGGTACAGATTACGACGAGGTGTTTGCACCTGTCGTGCGCCAGACGACACTAAGGATACTGCTGACAATCGCAGGTCAGTCAGGTATGATTGTCAAGCATTATGATGCGAAGACTGCGTTTCTCAATGGAAGGTTGAAGGAAACGATTTTTATGGCTCAACCTGAGGGGTATGCGGTCGCAGGTAAAGAAGGAATGGTTTGTCGTCTAGTCAAAAGTTTATACGGATTAAAGCAAGCAGCAAGAGTTTGGAACGAGCAGCTGGATGGTTTTTTACGCATGTGCAAATTTCGTAGAAGCAAAACAGATCCGTGCTTATACATCAAGCAAGAAGGAGGCGAAAAGATGTATATTGTTGTTTACGTTGACGATTTGCTTAGTGCCGGAAGAAAGGAAGAAATGATCCAGTCAATTGCAGACAAACTCAACGAACATTTTCAATTGTCTGATTTAGGAGACTTAAACCACTATCTGGGAGTTCAGATAGAAAGGAAGGGAAATGTTTTTTATCTCAATCAAGAGAATTACATAGATAAGATCCTGAAAGACGTAGGAATGCAGGATGCCAAAACATCGACGTTTCCTCTTGATCCGGGATATTGTAAAGCAAGGGCTGACAATGAACAAACTGTGATGCCGGATAGCAAAAGGTATCAGAAGCTTATCGGAGCTTTATTGTATATAGCGGTCAACACACGACCAGATATTGCAGCAAGTGTGACCATTCTGAGCCAATTTAACAAGCAGCCGGTGATTACCGACTGGACGGAGGCAAAAAGGGTCTTGCGCTACCTGAAGGGTACAAAAGGTAAGCGGCTACGACTAGGCGGTCAAGACAGCAAGGATCAGCTGATCGGATTTGCGGATGCAAGTTGGGCCGAAAACAGACCCGATAGGAAATCCAACAGTGGATATATTTTTCAATTATACGGAGGATCCATCAGCTGGGGGTGCAGGAAGCAGACGTGCGTTGCGCTTTCGTCAACGGAAGCTGAGTATGTGGCATTAGCCGAAGCATGTCAAGAAGGGAACTGGATTCAAAGATTACTGGTAGATATGGGGCATAAGCTAGAAGAACCAATTCTTATGTACGAGGATAACCAGAGCTGTCTAAAAATGGTACAAAATGCGAGGTTCAGTAACAAAACGAAGCACATAGATACTAAGTATCAATATGTAAATATTTTATATGAGAAAGGTATCATAAGGTTTGAATATTGCCCTACGGAAGACATGTTGGCGGATATGATGACTAAACCAATGAAACAGGTCAAGCTTAAAAGTCATGCTTGAAAGAGGTGGACTAATTGATTAGGATTTTTTCAGTTTTTTTCCATCTCATATCGTTGAGGAGGGGTGTTGACGTATACGGCGGAACAGCGATACGAGCTGTAAGCAGAGGACTGAGGTCTGGACACTATCGGTGTCACTTTATGGCCCTATGCACCGCTGGGCCTCTTTGGGTGTTTGTACAACCACCGAGGACCGTGGCTGTCGCCAGGCAGTTCTTCTCCGGACGCAGTAGACGTTACACGCGATCCTCTATAGTCTATAGAATAGCACTCTATTATTTCTTACATTATATTATCTAATTCTATTAACTACAGTGTATCAATAAAGTGACACTATTGTATTTGCTCTGTTGAGTTACTGCTCACTCTCCCTGATATCCCAACAGTATGTAGGCTCGTTTCCTTATCCCGCTTTAAGTCAAGCAGGGGAAGGAAGGAAGTGGAGGGCCCGATCTTAGGCTTGGGATTGTGGCAGAGAGATTTTTAGGTTGGTTGGGATTGGGATTTTAAGGTTCGTCGGGCGCCCCGACCAATCTCCTAAACCCTAAGACCCTTATCGGGCAGGCCGTAACTTCTAGCGCCGCGCGAAGGCATTGATCGTGACTTGAGGCACAAGAGTCTGTGTTTTCGCATTGCGCCCCCATTTCCACAGTCTCTGGGACCCACAGTTCTCAGCACCCTGTGCTCATTCAGCGGATAACTATTTTTTGCTAGGCTCGTAACCCCTAGCTGCGTTCTGCTTTACCGCAGGCTTCAGTCACCCGCGGCGTGTTGCTTTTCCGGTTCGCATCGGATACAACGGCGTGTCGCTTGCCACTTCGCCTCAGGTTATTTGGCACCCACGGCGGCATTTCGCCTCACCGCCGGACTCAGTGGGGCCTCGCACAACCGACCGAGCGAATCCCCTAAGTCCTGGCGGCGTATTGCTTGTCGCCACGGGCTACCAAGTTCCAGCGCCGTGTTGCTTTACCGTGTACCCACGGCAGCGTTTTTGCTTCGCTGCCGGACTTAGTGGAGCCTCGTCCAACCTACAGGACGAATCCCTGAGTCGTAGCAGCGTATTGCTTGCTACCACGGGTTACCGGTGTTCAAAACTGCTTAAAGCAATATAAAACTGCATACAGCGGTAAGCAGTATGCAGTTGTCCAACCTCCAACATCTGAAGCTCTGACTTCAGCCTCTGCAGCGCGGCGCTTGCCACTGCGAACTATCAAGTTCCAGCAGCGTACTGCGTTCATGGACTTAGAAATTTTTACGTCGTGTTGCTTTCAAAGACTATCGGGGCCTATGGCCCCTTTATCCTTTTAATAGCAAAGCACAAAACGTCAAACTTCCATCCTTATCGTACCCAATCATGCCACCAATATAAAACTGCGTAAAGCAATAAGCAATACACAGCATCACAAACTCAGTCTCGAAACTTCTATGTCCTGCCGCCCCTCATGACTGGAGTAGAGCAATGCAGCAACAGGCAAGCTAGCAAAGCAATGTATAAAGCATTTAAAGCAATATAAAGCTGCATAATGCTGTAATTCCTCTTTTCCATTGACGGTCTTCTTATAATTTTGCCAGGTCGCTCGTAACGAAATGTGACGTATGCAGTGTGGATCTGTAACATATAATGAAATACATTAGGAAATACTTAATTGTTACTTTATAAGCGTAAAAAATTTTACTGTAGATTTATAAGCTGTCAAACTTTACCTGAAATATGGTACTTATTATTCCATTTGCCGTGGCATTACTGTACCATACACCATGTTTGCAGAAATATGGTAAAAAGTCCGCCTGTAAGAAATGATCGCAGACATTTCGGTAAATTTGGTACAAACGTCGAAGTTTGTTTCAATAACACTGCCCAACACGATTTTTGGTCTGCAATATCCGCTGGGTGATTCTTGTAGAGTTTTTCGCCCTGAACACGAATCCGCAAACCGTTTGTCGCCATCACCCTCAGTTTTAAAAAATTCGATTTTGAAAAAAACAGGAAATTTTCAACTTTGAACATCTTTTGTGTCGAAACGGTAATAGTTATTCGGTTGCTCTTTGCGTCAAATTATTTTATGAACCCTCCCGAATACAACGGTATAAGTTATTATTGCATTATGAACATTTAAGTATGTTTAAACAACGATCAAAGGGAAAATGACACTCGAAATGCACCCATTTCTGAAGATATCTTTCAATTTATTTCCAAAACTAAGGGCCTAGGAGAAAATCTGACCATTCCACGCGATGCAGCAGACATTTTTCCTTGGGAAATCATCAACAAAAGTGGTATGTCACGTTTTGTTTTCAATACAGAAGCGTAATAGTTTGGCAAAACTCGCGATGCCGACAGTGGTAGTCAAGCGCGCTAAGCGATTGTGTTACGCTGAGCGGCAGTGGATCGCGCGCCGCCGTTGACTACCACTGTCGACACCGCGAGTTTTGCCAAACTATTTCGCTTCTGTATTGAAAACAAAACGTGACTTACCACTTTTGTTGATGATTTCCCAAGGAAAAATGTCTGCTGCATCGCGTGGAATGGTCAGATTTTCTCCTAGGCCCTTAGTTTTGGAAATAAATTGAAAGATATCTTCAGAAATGGGTGCATTTCGAGTGTCATTTTCCCTTTGATCGTTGTTTAAACATACTTAAATGTTCATAATGCAATAATAACTTATACCGTTGTATTCGGGAGGGTTCATAAAATAATTTGACGCAAAGAGCAACCGAATCACTATTACCGTTTCGACACAACAAATGTTCAAAGTTGAAAATTCACCCAGTGGATATTGCGGAACAGAAAAAAAGTTTCATTTTGTTGGACTGTGTAATTCGTTGAACATCATGCATACCTGCGACGCTCCTATGTATCAGCCTGGCGCACTTTGACCGAACCGGATTCTGTCTCTCTGCTCCTGTGAACTTAAAAATGTGTCTGAAAAATTTAGAGGGTGAATTAAATTTATTATTTCCTTTTCCACTCTCTTGGTAAAGTTACGCGTATGATCCGCGAGTACAAGTGCCATTGTTGGCACTTGTGACCACTGACAGGGTCGGATAGAATTTATTACTTGCTTCAATTTGTTGGTAAAGTTACGCCGGCGTGAATCAAATCGCGTGATCGTATGATCCGCGAGTACAAGTGCCATTGTTGGCACTTGTGACCACTGACAGGGTCCGATAGAATTTATTACTTGCTTCAATTTCTTGGTAAAGTTACGCCGGCGTGAATCAACTCGTTTTCAGAGGGAGACCTCTATCGATTTTTCAAGCTTTTCGGTTTTTCTTTCGCTCTTTCCGCTAATATGAATTGAGGCTCCCGAATAGGCATGCACCTATTGTGCCGATTATCTGTTAATTCGGGTAGCATGCATTCTAAATAAAATTGGACCAGTGTGGGCTCCATTTCTCTTTTCCAAAACGCATCATCTCTCTCTACTTTTATAGATTTCAGCCCTTTCGGAGTCCAAACGCAAAATATACAGTACTTTCTATCAGTAATATGTAATTGGCATTGTACTTGATAAAAGTAGTGATGCGTTTTGTTCATTGAAATACCTGTTTTACTTGTGAACATGCGCCGGACAGCGGGTACTTTTTCAATCGCTTCTTCCGGCGATAAGTTCTCCGCAGATTTGGGGCACTTGATTTCCACAATACCCTCTTGACCGATGATTCCATCCGGTGAAGCTCCTAAGAAGGGGATGCAGCTGTCGATGAAAATTCCACATTCTGCAATATCAGTATATTGCTTCTTCAATTCTTCGGGAGCAATTTTCTCGCATTCTTTACCGTATTCCACTGCTGGTGCACTAATCATCTTTGGATACACAAATGATTTCACTGCATTTGCGCATAGCGTGTCAGGTCGGCGACGGCACACTTGTCCATAATTGGATGCTGTCAACAATTTGGACCTGCACTGCAACCATCTGCGGTTCGTTGCTTGTCCAATGGTTTCGTCTTCAATAGCATGTCTTTTGTCTTGCCACTCCTTTAACATTTGCATATGCTTTTCCCACTCCAGTTCATACATTTCGGATGGCATGTCTGGCTTCTGCGCATTTTGTCCATAATCAGAATCTTTCTGCGAGGGCAATTACTTGCGTACATATCGCGCAGCATTCGTTTCCTTCTGTCTTGCAGCTTTCTTTTCCTTTTCTTTCTTCTTCTTTTCTTCCATTTTGCGCACAACCTCGGGAGTTTTTTTCTTCATCGTTGCATTCAATCGCGAGTGCACTTGGTTACTGTTGTACTCCACGACAGCAGCAACACATCTTCCTGTATATGATCCTCTTTCGGCCAAATTAAATCTTTTTCCGCGAATGTACTTGGCAATTATTGCATTTAAACTTTCCACAGCGTTAGTATTTGTGTTATAGTAAATTACACAATGGTATTGTAAATTATAAATAAGCGTAAATTTATACCGTGTTTCAACTCATTTTAATCTGGAAAATCTCAGCAGTATGTTACTAAAAATAAACAAAATTTTAAAAACCCGACTGCTTAAAAAAGGAACTAAAATGACTAAAACAAAACTTAATTCATTTATACATGGTATATTATTTATAATAAATGATTTGATGTAATTACATTCGAACATTACATTACATTCAATATTGTGTATCGCTGTTCGCCCTAGTTAGATTCAATGGGCTATTAGCAACGCTAACAGTATTCTCCACACGGACAAAGAGAGAAACATATAATTTACAAAATACGCTGAAGTTGTAATGTCATATATAAGCATGAATTTGCATTAATGTTGTCCACCTCTTTTTGTTACCAGCCTGAAACACTTTCTTTAGTCATTGCGGTACATACTTGTTATTATTTAAATTGTCATCATATTATTATCCTATTTATAATAAATAATATACCATGTATAAATAAATTAAGTCTTGTTTTTGTCATTTTAGTTCCCCTTTTAAGCAGTCGAGTTTTTAAATTTTTATTTATTTTTTACTTTTTAGTTATATATAGCAATATTGTATGGCAAGGACCGCAGTCTGTTTAGTTCGGGGAAACATTGTAGTGAGGGATGTTAAAAACTCTCCTCGGATCCAGATCACTACTTGCAAGCCCTTCCAATTCTTTTTATTACTATCTCACAATTTTGAAAATTATATGTCGTAGGACATTTCTAAAGACACCTCATTTGTCCAAATCGGTGTATCCGTACAGGCTCTAGAGCGTAACATCTGGACATACAAACATAGCCTGATAAACAATTTATCCAGATATTATCTTTGCCCATCTTTGTTCTGCAGCCGCTTCACCGTGATTCATTCAAGCCTTCCTGACGACAAAGAGTAATAGGGGAAATGCGGCAACAACGCGATACGACTCTCGATACGTATCGGCAACTATGTCTTTCCTACATATATCGGCTAGCTTGGACTTCCACCGGTTCTGATGGTACAGAGCGCGAATATACCATTAGCGCTGGTGACGGAGAATCCTTGAAGCATAATTCTGTCATTTCTCGAATCTGTCTCAGTATACGAGTCATAAATTAATTATTATTTCAACGTACGGTGCTTATTAGCGTTCAAACGCACCAAACCTGCCTGCACGGATGCCTACTGGAGGCAACTATACCCGCAAAAGCTTCCTTCTTACGTAAGTTGGTTGAAACGGTTTGTTTACTACATCGCGTATACGTACACGCTTTTCCTAGCTGGTGTGAGCGTACGCACACATTCACGGCCCAGCGAGACGCCAGCCTTAATATACTAGGAAGTTTTTCACAAATTTTCACACTGATTAATAAATAATTGTAAAAGATATGGCGATATACCTATCTAGAGACACGATAGTGTCTCGCGCCAAGTATATCCCCATAAAAACTTCAAAAAAGTAAACAAATAAGGCAAGTACGTGAAATCAAATAAATCACAAAAAATAGAAGTTAATACTAATTACAAAATAAAAAAGGTGTGAAATCAAAATGAGCTGCAAGTACATAAAGGTGCTTTCCAACTGCGCTTAAGATGACACAACTACATATGCACAGCTAAAATGCAGTGTTCACAGCTTCCATTACTCATATCGCGGACATTTTAATGAACCCATAAAAAAGAATTCCATTTAAAAACATTGTCGTAAATTAATAGCTTTACAAAATTAATGATATACAAAAATTGCGCCAATTATAACAATGGCTATTTATACAAAGAAAAAATGTATTAAATAATATTAAGCAGATATATTTTTATACAAATAAATATTTTAATACGAATAAATATTTTATTCAAAATACTTGGCGCTGCGAAACCGAAGAAACGCTAATTGTCTTACTATTAATAATTTACAATAACTCCCTTACAATCTAAAATACATAATATACATATACATACTGGAAACGCAGTCAGATTTATTCTACATATATTTAAGGGGGCCGTCTCCTTTTTGTTATGGTCCGAATCGATCGAAGCGTCCCCAGTAAACAGACGGACCCTAATGAAACTACTGCGGTCGATAAAAAGAACTTCTACAGACGTGACATCTCCAGGTACTCTATGTAGACTAATTTTTGACGCATTACCTCAGTTACCTCATTTTATGTTCACTCTGTCTCTGCCGCGCTGTTGCCGCAGCTCTTTCTATCGAGAAGTCTTGAAGGAATACGGAACGACAACTGCGTCTAGTGTTAGAGCCTCACTGAACGTAAAGGAGGATAGCAATAATGAAAGATAGATAGGTTGATAGAGATCTACGATCCCCTGTTTGTTTGTATGTTTGATTCAAATCTGGAAACTCAATTTTAATCAGTTCCAACCATCCAATTGTCTTGAAACTTTGCAGGGGTGCGTAGTTTGGACGACAATACAAAATTATGAAAAAAAACTCCAAGGGGTGAAAAAATTATCCAATAAAAATTATCCACATATCCAATCGACTTATAATCAACCACTCGCGTTCTTTACGAACTTTTAGTACTGTAGGGTTCAAGCAAACTATTAAACTGCATACAGCAATAAAAGATGATTGTAAAGAAGTTTGAGCTGTGAAATGTAAATCCACAAACACTAACAACTAGAAAATAAGAGAAATATATAGAAGAAAATTTAAAATAAACGATTTTATTAAAAATGCATTAAAAACTTAAAAATAATTATTTTCTTATACTACAATTTCGATGGTGTATTTTCACTTTAAATAAAATCGTGGAGCAGGATATCTCGCAATAAATTCATTTCGACACTTGATGCTGTACTAAATGGGATTCATATTCTGTTATGAAATATCCTGCTCCACGTTTTTATTTAAAGTTAAAAAACACCATCGAAATTGTAGTACAAGAATAGAAGTATTTTTTAGTTGTTAGTGGCTTTTTGGCAAAATCGTTTAACAGAACATTTTTTTATATATTTTTTTGTTTCTAATCAAGTTACAGTCATTAATAATAATGACTCATAAATCAATCCAACTTCATCGGAGAATTGAAATTCGACATTCAAGCTTTCGCCCCGTTAAAATGGACAATTACAGATAAAAAAGTATATATTTTTCGAAAAATACAGTATTGTCTCGTTAGCGGCTCGGTTTGGTGTACACGATGTGGACTTTTCGCTAAGTATGCCCACCACTGAAACCGAGTGAGAACGGTACGAGACAGACGACGCGTTGATGTTTTGTCTCGCTCCGTCTTTCGGACGCCGTGACATTCCATCCTTTGCGTTCGCGCCCGTTGCGCACGCAAAGCGTCCCATCTCGCTCCCCCCTTCGACCAGAAAGAAGCGAGAAAGGAACACTCGGAAGGTCCGCGCACACATATCCGTTCCATGTCAGTACCGTTACGGCGTAGCAGTGGTAAGAAGAAGAGACCCTCTACGCCCCTCTTCTTCTTACCACTGGCACGCCAGAACGGATATGTGTGCGCGAACCTTTAGGCCTCTGTTCACGCTGACGGCTCAACGCCGGTCCGGATCAGCGATCCGCTAATGAGACAATACTGCAATAATATTATCTTCTCTCATTTTGTGTAATTCCTCTTCTTCATTGATGGTCTTCCTACAATTTTGCCAGGTCGCTCATACCGAAAGATGACGTAGGCAGTGTGGATTGTTGTTTGATTGTTCATTTTCTTTGTTTCAATGGAATGTAAAATTTTCACATTTTCTATCGTATCGGCATGAACGTTTCAGTAACATACTGCTGAGATTTTCCAGATGAAAATGAATTTAAACACGGTATAAATCGGATTATTTTTAGCATTATTAGATTAGAAATGTTTCGCATTTATATTTAATTATCTAGTACAGTTCTAGAAATAATCCGATTTATACCGTATTTGAATTCATTTTAATGTGGAAAATCTCAGCAGTATGTTACTGAATATTGAAAACGTGACATTTTACATTTTATCAACACTGTATGCCTCTCCAACCGAGATTACAAGTTGCCGCACAGTGGGGCATTTCGGGTCGAAACACGGCACAAAACATTTTCTCACCCAAATCATATATTTATCGTTAATTTTTCCATTTCATTCAGTTAGGACGTATATTTGTGATCCTATTGGTACAGAAAAATTAATGAAATTTGTTTATTTAATGGGGCATAGTACTTTTTTACAAATTGCACATGTAAAAAGACTTCAGTTACTTTGAATTTCAATGGCAGGAAAGGCATTTTTGTAAAAAAAAAGCGTCATAGACCCCTTCTCGTCCCTCTAACTACCCCACTTGAACTCCCGTTAAAAATAAACAATGAAAATTGGGACATTCAGTAAGATATAATTCCAAAAATATCAGGTATATCAAAATCAAATTTGGTACACTTCAAATACATACCTCAACACTTAATTCCACCAAAAATTAGTTGAATTAAGCAAACAATAATACTATAAACAACAATACAAATTCTGAAGAGTTTCGAGGTTCTCTTCTTCAAAACCGTGTAGTCGCGTTAAAAATTAACGAATGTGAAAAACAATCATACCACCTGCAATCAACTACCTGTAAAAGAAAATTTGCAGTTTAGCGATATTTTTGTAAAAGGACTTAGTGCCGTGTTTCGACCCGAAATGCCCCACTGTGCGCCGCCGAACAGCCCAAATCCTCGCTGGTCGGGACCGGCGCGGCGTTGAGCCCGTATCGCGAGCAGAGCCCTAATTCTCAGTGTTCGTTTCTCGCTTCTTTCTGGCTGAAAGGGGGAGCGAGATGGAACGCTTTGCCTGCGCGACGGTCGCGCACGGAGAGGACGAGTGTCAGGCGTCCGAAAGACAGAGCGAGACAAAACAACATCTCGTCGTCTATCTCGTACCACCCTCGCTCGCTTTCAGCGCCTCTCGCTTGCTCTCGTTCCATTTCGCTCTAGCCATCGCGGCGGGCATCGCCGGACAAGAGTGAGACAGAAGTGCTGAGACAATACTGTAGTATCTTTTATTTGAGTTTTTCCAGATATTATCTTTGCCCATCTCTGTTCTCCAACCGCTTCGCCGTGATTCATTCAAGCCTCCTTGATGGCAAAATAGTGATAGGGGAAATGCGGCAACAGCGCAATTCGACTCTCGATACGTCTCGGTAACTACGTATTTCCTACATTTATCGGCTAGATTGGACTTCCACCGGTTTTGATGGTACAAGGCACGAATATACCATCAGCGCTGGTGACGGAGAAGCCTTGAAGCTTCATTCTGTCATTTTTCGGGCTGTCCTGAGTACACGATTCATAAATTCATTATTATTTCAACGTACGGTGCTTATTACCGTTCAAACGCACCAGACCACCCTGCACGAATGTCTACTGAAGGCAACTAAACCCGCAAAAACGTCCACCGTGCCGATTCCAGGACGAAAGTTGTAATTTACTGTTTGTTTACTACATCGCGTATACGCAGGCCCGGCGGAACCATGCGCCGCACAAGGGCGCCAGCCGAATGGGACGCTAAAAAAATTAGATCGTACGCTTAATAATAAAGGAATCTAACATCCCACATAAACTAAATATAAATGTAATTCTTTTAAACATATTAAATAGAAAACAAGTGCAAAAACTTGGGGACACCAAAAATTTTTTTGCACAAGGGCGCCAGCTAACCTCGCGTCGGCCCTGCCTATATGTCACGCTGGTGCTACATGGCTGCAGTGCACCATTAGCGCCACCAACGGAGAAGCCTTGAAGCTTCATTCTGACAGTTTTCGAGTCATAAATTCATTATTATTTCAAAGTTGGGTGCTTATTAGCGTTCAAACGCACCAGACCACCCTGCACAGATGTCTACTGAAGGCAACTGTACTCGCAAAAACTTCCTTCGTGCCGATTCCAGGACGAAAGTTGTAATTTACGGATTGTTTGCTACACGCGTATACGTACACGCTTAACTTAGCTGGTGTGAGCGTACGCACACATTCAAGGCCCGGTGAGACGGCCCCCTTAATATTTAATTCTAGTATCATATGTAGCATACAAGAAAGAGAGAAAAAGATTAATGCTATTTAAACACATATATTCAGTTTAGCAACACCAATTCGGAGCTGTTCGGAGCGCAGCGCCAAGTATTTTGAATAAAATATTTATTCGTATTAAAATATTTATTTGTATAAAAATATATCTGCTTAATATTATTTAATACATTTTTTCTTTGTATAAATAGCCATTGTTATAATTGGCGCATTTTTGTATATCATTAATTTTGTAAAGCTATTAATTTACGACAATGTTTTTAAATGGAATTCTTTTTGATGGGTTCATTAAAATGTCCGCGATATGAGTAATGGAAGCTGTGAACACTGCATTTTAGCTGTGCATATGTAGTTGTGTCATCTTAAGCGCAGTTGGAAAGCACCTTTATGTACTTGCAGCTCATTTTGATTTCACACCTTTTTTATTTTGTAATTAGTATTAACTTCTATTTTTTGTGATTTACGTACTTGCCTTATTTTTTTACTTTTTTGACGTTTTTATGGGGATCTCACTTCTTTTTACAAAGATAATAATAATTCACGTACTTGCCTTATTTTTTACTTTTTGAAGTTTTTTATGAGGATCTCACTTCTTTTTACAAAGATAATAATTCATGTACTTGGCGTAATTTTTTCACTTTTTTGAAGTTTTTTATGGGGATCTCACTTCTTTTTACAAAGATAATAATTCATGTACTTGGCGTAATTTTTTTACTTTTTTGAAGTTTTTTATGGGGATCTCACTTCTTTTTTCTTCCCTATGCAAATATAATTTGTATCATCATCAACGGCCATGAACGACTGTTCATACTGAAATACTGTGATAAGACTTTATCACAGGACAGAATTAAGGATAAATTCTACATATATGAACGTATACTGAATCTCAATTGCATTATAAGGGTAAATTCAATGTTGCTTTGGCTTCAATTATTAACAAAAATCGACAACAATGCCTAAACGAGTTTACAGGCTCCTCCTGGACGTTCCCGCGTGCACAGAGTATTACATTTCAAAGAATTTGCACCAGTCGTTATATGAAATTGAAAATTGAGGTTCGACAATCAAATTTGACATCACTGAACCTCTATTTTTATCCAGAATTCCACCTCACAGCACAGTCATGTTTAGAATCACCTCCTGGAGGTGCTCACGTGCATAGAAAATTAAATTTCAAAGAATTTACTCCAGTCGTTATATAAAACTGCAAGTTGTTCAATAGTACATAGGGTATAGGTTACAATAGTATATATAGGTATGTGTACAATGACGGACGACGATCCCTACCGAATGGTCCCGAGAGTCGACGAATCGACGAACGAAACATGTGTTAGTATCGTTTTGGCTGAAGGTGTGCGTGTAACGCGTATACGTATTATGTCGACGAAAATTTTGACTGGAGAATCAGAAGAAGAAGAAAAACCTTACCATTTCTGACAGATCCATGAGACGATATTACGATATCTCTGTCATGCGTGGACCGATTGCATTGAATTTGGTCTTATTCGAAAGCTCACATGCGGTTTACATAAGAAAAATGCCATTAAATTTAGAATATATCGCAGGCGTGGTGAGATATTAGTGAAATAAATAAAAAGTGAGGTTGGAATGCCTCTGCGACGAGTAAAGGTACACGGTAGCGACATCGACACATATACCGGGTGTCTTTCATGTACTTGGCGTCGAGACGCTACCGCGTCTCTAGATATAGGTATATATGCGCAGCGAACACAGAGTGTATCTACCCACACAGCACACAACGTCCCGGGGACGTCAGTTTTACGTCCCGTCTAGGTCTGTAGGTCTGAATGTCCCGGTTTGTAACAAAACGTCCGTGGGACGTCTATAGACGGTTTTGGGATGTCTATAGACTGTTTTGGGACGCTTATGGGACGTCCCAAACGCGTCCCCAGGACGGCCTTGGGATGCATTTGGGACGTGTTTTTGGGACGGCTTGGGACGCTTTCAGGACGCGTGTGTATTGTAGGGATCCGTAGTGGGTACCGACGCTCCACCAGAGGGCCACGCAGCACGACGTGGTACTTCTCGCTAGTGTTCGCCTGGTCCCTCGTCCGTATATATACAAGTTCCGTCCCACTCCTAATACCTAGCGTGTCTAAGGCAGGGTCCCGCCAGATAAGCCTTACTGATGAGTCCACTGGCGGGCCCGGGACAAAACTGCTCTCTTTCCTTTCTTTCCTTCTATGCAAAGGTGGTGATCCCTTTATCCGGGTTAGTCCACAACACCACTGTTGACATGCGCTTAAAAGACGTACCCGGTACCACTTTTTTTGTAATATTCGTGGGAAATTCGGGACGTCCCGAACCACTGGGACGGCCGTCCCTGGGACGCTGTTAGGACGGCTGTATGCTGTGTGCGGGACGTCCCGGGGACCACTTTTTTTGTAACATTCGTCGTTCAGGGGACGTATAGAAGCCGTTCGCAGGAAATTCGGGACGTTCCTGGGACGTCCGGTACGGCTGGGACGGACGTCCCTGGGACGCTTTTAGGACGGCTGTATGCTGTGTGCGGGACGTCCCGGGGACCACTTTTTTTGTAACATTCGTCGTTCAGGGGACGTATAGAAGCCGTTCGCAGGAAATTCGGGACGTCCCTGGGACGTCCGGTACGGCTGGGACGGACGTCCCTGGGACGCTTTTAGGACGGCTGTGTGCTGTGTGGGTATTACGCCACGACTCGCAATCAAGTACCCTGAGATTTCCGAATCTCATTAACGGCTGGTCCGATTACATTTTGAATGGTCTTAATGGATAGCTTGGGTTTGATTTACATCAGAAAAGTGTCTTCGTTTTGTTTCTACGTGTCCTATGAGCTGAGATATTTCAATGCAAAGTTGGATTTTCCCGAATTTTATGTTCATAAAATTCAGCATCGTCATCGTCCTCGTCATCGTCCTACACTTGTTGGCAAGGGGGGGTATCAAAGGGTGAGGAAATGTCTCTCAGGCACGTTGTTCATTGGGTGCGGGTTTCGGCCAATCGCGTATCAAATTGTTGTAACTTGACAGCTAGACAGAGACATTATAACCTACCAAATGTCAAGTGTCAAGTAAAGTAAGTTGTCCGAATTTGAAATGTCACGAGTTTTCACACTAAATATGAGACTGAATTATTGTTTTAATTAACAAGGTAAGTCGCCAAAATTGTTTAAGTCGATTTCGTATGTAGAGTCGCAGACTTGGAAGTTGTCCGGAGAAGGTTCGACAGAGAATCTTCTTCTTTCGCATAAGTTTATGGAAATTTGTACCATGCATGTACAAAATAATATATATTGTAACAAATTGCATTGCATTTAAATTGCCAGATATTTTTATACCAGCAATTTAGAGATTTTATGTAAAGCTTATATATATTTAGAAATGATTGGAAACATACAGGACTTGGATAAAAATGAAGGGGACGCCCAGGCTTGGATGGATGGAAATGAAGGGGATGCACAGGCTTGGAGGTTGTCCGGAGAAGATTAGATAGATAGATAGACAGACCATCTGGTTTCGCCCAAGTTCCTGGAAATTTGTCAAATAAGGTAAATCGACAAAAATTGTCAAAAGACATAGAGAATTATTCATACATCAAGAATTATTAAGAAAATAGATTATTTATGGTGAACTGCTTGCAATGTAGAGCAAGTCACATTAGTGAAGAAAGTACGCTGAAAACACATTTCCCTTGATGCTTTTCAATCTTTTGTGAAAGACATTCGTAATACTTTAATAAAATCCACAGTAGTTGCCACGCATTCATTAATTCATTAATTTTTTAGCTGATTTACCTTATTTGACAAATTTCCAGAAACTTGTGCGAAACAAGATGCTCTGTCTATCTATCTACCTATGTAATCTTCTCTGGACAACCACCAAGCCTGTACATCCCCTTCATTTCTATCCATCCAAGCCTGTGCGTCCCCTTAATTTCTATAATATAAGCTTTACATAAAAACTCTAAACATCTGGCAATTTAAATACAATGCAATTTGTTACTACAATATATTATTTTGTGATGCATGGTACAAATTTCCAGACACTTATGCGAAAGAAGATGCTTCCCTGTCGAATCGTCTCTGGACAACTTCCAAGTCTGCGACTCTACATAAGAAATCTATTCAAAAAATTTGGCGACTTACCTTGTTAATTGAGACAATAATTTAGACTCATATGTATTGTAAAAACTCGTGACATTTCAAATTTGGACAACTTATCTTATTGGACACTAGGCAGGTAAAAACCCATTTTAAAAATTGTCGTAAATTAATATCAGTAAATACTACAAAATGTGTGAAATCCCGACAAATTACCTTTTTACAAAAAGGTACAAAAAAGAGCTCCAAGTATATAATCCCATCAAAAAGAATCCCATTTAAAAACATTGTCGTAAATGAATATCATGATATACAAAAATTGCGCCAATTATCACAATGACTATTTATACAACGAAAAAAATGTATTAAATAATATTAAGCAGATATATTTTTATACAAATAAATATTTTAATACGAATAAATATTTTATTCAAAATACTTGGCGCTGCTCTCCGAAAAAGTGTTAATTGTCTTGGTTAATAAATAAAACAAGACAAGACACCACTGAGACAAGAAAGAAAGAAAAAGATTTTAATGAAATTTATACATGTTTATTCAGTTGAGGCTTCAAATTCAATACAATCTATGAAATGCTGAATTACCCGCCCAATTAAGTCACATGCTAGTAGTGTTCCTGATTTCTCCGTTTCGGTTCAATTGTCTTGGTTAATAAATAAAACAAGACAAGACACCACTGAGACAAGAAAGAAAGAAAAAGATTTTAATGAAATTTATACATATTTATTCAGTTTAGCAACACCAAGTCGGAGAGCAGCGCCAAGTATTTTGAATAAAATATTTATTCGTATTAAAATATTTATTTGTATAAAAATATATCTGCTGAATATTATTTAATACATTTTTTTTCTTTGTATAAATAGCCATTGTGGTAATTGGCGCAATTTTTGTATATCATATTCATTTACGACAATGTTTTTAAATGGGATTCTTTTTGATGGGATTATATACTTGGCGCTCTTTTTTGTACCTTTTTGTAAAAGGTAATTTGTGGTATAAATCACGCGTGCCATCAACAGCCTGCAGCCACGTATAATGTGCTACTTAGCAGTCTTAGCACTTGCATTGACTGGTGGCGCCTCGCAAGATTGATATATTTTCAAATTTGTCAGCAAATTTCACCGATTGGTTCCAACGTGAAAGTGCAGTGTATTTGGTAACTTACCAGCAGTAGGGATCGCATAACCGGTAAAGCGATTTACCGGTAAATCGCGAGAAATAACCTCAAATTTTTACCGGTAACTCGATAAATTATGTATGGTAATGTAGCGCCTATATGCGTTCATTAATTCCGTCGATACCTACTACGTTATCAGCGAAAAAAAACTCAATTATTAATAGAGACGGAATCCGAAGTATATCATGAAGCACCAATTCTGATCCAAAAGAAAAGTAGGAATCCGAATGAAGCCATCCAAAGAATGGACGTACTTTCACATAGAAAAAGAAAAGAGAGAATACCTACAAAAGGCATATGATTTCTTAATGACTACCCGACCAATAAGTGTAGATACTGAGATCGCTTTATCAGGAGACCAAAGTTTGGACAAATTATGTTTTTTGGCGTGCGCATTTGTTAAAAAGAATTGTTAAATAAAGAATATTTAATTATGTATGCAAGTCAAGATTCATTGCTTTCGCGGTGAAGATCCATATTAATAAGTATTGTCCATAGTTATACAAATACATCTATTTTGTGTTATATCATTTTATATTTTATGTTCAGATCAGTTTTATATGCATATATTTTTTATAATGCTCGTTTAGAGTCCAAATTTTTGTTTGTTCCCTCTTATGTCTTCAATACCTTAAAAAATTACTAGTAAATTACCGTTAAACCGGTAATCAGCGGTTTGGATTGAAAATTTTACCGAATTACCCGTAATTGAAAAAGTCGGTAAATTTGCAATCACTAACCAGCAGGACAGGCAGGAAGATGCTTGGCATCCTTGTGTAAGAAAATTTCCGCAAATTTCTGCACCGATTTCCTATTTAATATGTTTTGTATTTACGGAGTACAAAAAAAAAGAATTACATGTACATTTTGTTCCTGTGAAAGTTGGATTTCTTTATTAATATGCGTCCAATATAGTTTTTATCGCCCCCTTCGGCTAGCGCCCTTATGCGTCGGCCCTGCGTAGTTACTTTGTAAAGGCGGGATCTCCTACCTGCGACTGATCGCTGCGACCGGTCGCAGCGATTTGACCCAGCGACTGGGCCTAGGCTGAATCTCCTTGCCTGCGACCAAGTCCATTGCCACAGTGAAAGAGAATCGCAAGAAACTAGTCAGAATTCAAAAATTGTGGGAGCATTATATATTTTTATATATTTCTTGTGAGCTACTAATATGAGCTCCTAAAAAAGGTAAAGATATAATGACGCCTACTTCTGATATGTGTGCAAACACGCGTCTAAGTTTGTATGTATTTTTCGTGCAGAATTTTAAATCGAGTGTTTTAATTTTTGATGATATAAAAGAAAACAATTTTTGAGGCCCCAAATGAATATTATACAGGGTGTCCCACGGTAGACTGGACAGCAGGATATCTCCTAACATATGGGAGATAAAAATATTTAAAAAATAGGGAATTACATGGTTCGAGGGGGCCAATTTATTAGCCGGAACGAATTTTTTTTCGATTATTATTTTAAAAGATACGATGGTCAAGTTCGGTTTTTCAAATGGAACTAATTCTTTTGAAGACCTGAGTTGATAGTGCGTTCCAAGACAAATTCAATAAGCATTAATGTATATGTACACTTGATTTCCACTGGTTTTTGAGATATTGCGCTTGCAAATTTACTGATTTTCACTGGAAGAAAACCCGCTGAAATAGCAAGGACCGGGGTCGGTCTTGCTGGCGCCACGGGGGGCCTTGCCTGTTGAAACAGATACCTACCTGCCAAAGGTCTAGCCAGGCCCAAAAGCTGGACAATTCTGTTCCGTCAGAAATCCTACTTAGGTATACTGTATTCCACATTAGAGTATCCAGGTTTCGCGCAGGCACGACCCTCGCGATCGTTGCTACGCCCGACTCCCCACTTAACCGCCTATGTTTTTCTCCGTCGCACGGCCCTCTACTCTCTCTGTTAACTTTTCGTGCGGGACGTTGTTTACGTTGACAACGGTCAGGTCCCGCGTTTGGGATGTACCAGTTATTCCTTGCAAACCAATCGCGTGCGGTTCAAACAGTGGGTAGTAGTGAGAGCTGCGCAGATCGGTCGCAAATCGGTAGGGGCGTCGGGATGCTCTTACATGGAATACAGGGTACATCTGCGGTATGAAGAGGCGGGTGCAATATCCAATACAGCGTATTAAAAAATTATTTTCTTCATCGTATCGAAGGGGAAGTAACGCCAATGGATTCCTTATGTTTTTCTGATGAAAATCATACCAAATATCATGCAAATCGAACTACTTTGACACAAGCTGTTTGTATTCCTTATGTAAAAGTTGTCCGATTTACACGACATTTGTAATGATTTTCATCGGGAAGGGACTCGAACTCCTTCGAGGGTCGAAAGCCATAAAAATCGGGTGAGGCACTGCGAAGGTCTGTCCTCGCCACGGGGTAGGTCGCATCTCCTTGGCGGGCGTTGCTCCAGAATTATCCTGTATCTGTTTAAAAAATAAAATAATTCTTTATTCTTTATCGTATGGATATGGAAGTGTCGCCGATGGATTCCTTGGGGTTTTCCGATGAAAATCATTACAAATGTCGTGTAAATCGGACAACTTTTACATAACGAATACAAACAACTTGTGTCAAAGTAGTTCGATTTGCATGATATTTGGTATGATTTTCATCAGAAAAACATAAGGAATCCATTGGCGTCACTTCCCCTTCGATACGATGAAGAAAAGAATTTCTTAATACGCTGCATTGGATATTGCACCCGCTTCTTGATACCGCAGATGTACCTACCTAAGTAGGATTTCTGACGGAAAAGTATTGTCCAGCTTTTGGGCTTGGCGTAGACCTTTGGCAGGTAGGTATCTGTTTCAACAGGCAAGGTCCCCCGTGGCGCCAGCAAGACCGACCCCGGTCCTTGCTATTTCAGCGGGTTTTCTTCCAGTGAAAATCAGTAAATTTGCAAGCGCAATATCTCAAAAACCAGTGGAAATCAAGTGTATACATTAATGCTTATTGAATTTGTCTTGGAACGCACTATCATCTCACCTCTTCAAAAAAAGTAGTTACATTTAAAAAACCGAACTTGACCATCGTATCTTTTAAAATAATAATCGAAAAGAAAATTCGTCTGCGCTAATAAATTAGCCCCATTGAACCATGCAAGTCCATATTTTTTTAAATTTTGTCTCTCCAACACTTTAGTAGATATTCAGCTGTCCAGTCTTCCCGCGGACACCCTGTATATGCGCAGCTAACACAGAGTGTATCTATTACGCCACGACTCGCTATCAAGTACCCTGAGATGAATAATAATCGAAAAAAAAATTCGTCAGCGCTAATAAATTGGCCCCCTCGAACCATGCAATTCCCTATTTTTTAAATATTTTTATCTCCAATAGTTTAGGAGATATTCAGGTGTTTCGAGTTCCCGCAGACATCCTGTAGATTTTGCTAAGTAATGGCAAATAATTAGTTACATACAGTTTTTTCCCATTATAAACCCATTGAAAAAATATCAGCAATTATTGGCGTTTTAGTTACCTTCCGGCAACTTCCGAGCAAATTTCTTTTTTAAACGATTTTAACCGCTTAACTTGTACGCTCGAGTTAATTCGAGCGCGCTAAACAGGCGAAACTGTGCACACTCGAGATAATTCGAGCGGCGTTGTATCAAAATTAAAATAACAATTTTGATTATTTTTGTATTTTTTTCATTTGTTTTGCCAAGACAATGTTCTAAATTGTGTTTTTTTACATAAAAAAATTTGATTTTTTTAGCCGGTTTTTTAAAAAAAACTGCGTTAAGGGGTTAATCAGTTTCGACCCTCTGTTTGTTTGTTGTATGTATGTATGTATGTTTGTTTGTTTGTTTGTTTGTTTGTTTGTTTGTTTGTTTGGTTCAAATCTGGAAACTCAATTTTAACCCACTTCCACCAAACCAATTGTCTTGAAACTTTGTAGGCGTGCGTAGTGATGATAGCGTAGCACCGGGTGCTACGCGGGGACTTGGGACCGGCACGTACCGTTGTCCACAACCGGCTCGTGGGACCATACGGTCATAAACCGCAACCCTGGCGATACGCTCTGACCGATCAGCCTGATGTTTTTTTCACAGCGAGGTGAAAATTCATTCGTTGTTTACGATCGGCAATTTCATATTTTCCCAAGAACGCTTCCACAATATCCGTACGCCACATTTCTAAAGGGCAATCAAGCACGTGGTGGGGTCTTTAAGAATTTTAGGCATTCTTCAGCCTGAGTTAATCCGTATATTGCTCTGTCGGTGGATGGTACATATCTATAACGACTTCGGACCCGCACGTAGGTACTGTTGGCAACTGCCGCATCGACTCGCGGAACAATATGGTCAGAAACCCCGACCCTGGTAAGACGCTTGACCGATCAGCCTGCTTAGTATTTTGAAACAAAATGTGGTAGGTATTTCCCCCCCCCCCCCCACTTCGTTAACACGGAGAGGGCTCCTCCGCCGACGAATTCACAGAGAGAGGGTCTGGGTTAACTGACCCCCCCCCCTGGGTTAATTGACCCCCTTCTCGAAGAACGGTGTTTCTGAAATGTTAATTTCATAATTACATCAAAATAACAATTACTTTCATATCAAATACAAAATAGTTGAAACCAGAAACCTTGTAGGTACTGTACGAACTCTCGTTATCGTTATACCTGGTTCTGAAGGGGGAGTTTTTTATGCACTGGCATACATTTATATTCATAATACGATATAATTTGTTCAGAAGAAGTAAAGAAGTTAGGTCATAAGGTCATTTAATGTCGCATGGGGTTGTAAATTACATATCGAGGCCTCCAAGAAGTGTCAGGTACATAAACGACAAACGGTGGTCGTCTCGTTGTACCCTATTTCACCGTGCTAGGGACACAAGTCAGCTTGTTCATTTGTTATAATACCTAAATATGCGAGATGTGAAAAAGATGATACTAATATAGCAATTAAAAAGTATTATCCAACATCAATACGCCTCGCGAAAGGATAGAAGGGAGGTAGTCCGCTGACAGCGCGTGATGAGGCCTGCTTTGTCCTCTCTACAAATTCGAGAGAGATACCTTTTCTCTCAAGTATAAACACGCATTATAATTTAACAAAACTGACGCACGCGCTGACGTTTTCGGTACGAGAGAACGTGGGCCACAGGGAGGAGATAGATATTACTGGACAGAGGTGGAAAGCTGCTGTTTCAAAGGAATGCAGGACCGATTGGTCATAATATAATCTCCTCCCTATGGCATACCTTCTTTCGCAACGAATACGTCAGCGTGTGCTTTCGTTTTGATATTCCAACGCGTGTTTATATTCAAGAGATAAGAGATCGGTCTCGAATTTGTCGGTTGGACAAAGCAGGCGGCATCACGCGCAGTCAACGGACCACCCCTTTTCTTCCTGTGGCTCTCCGCGAGGGTAGGTACTGGTCTTTCTACAGAATAATTTCGTTTCCTACCCCATTGCCAGGGCAAACATTCTTCGAACTAACATAAGAACATCTTCTTTTGGTAATTGTGCGGACCATACAATTAATTTTCGTCACGGTCAACGTTCCGACCATACTTATTATTCTTTTATACTGAAGCGAAACACGGTTTATTGCCTGCCGAACGTACAGGAATTAGCTTATAGCAATTGGGGATTAAGTTACTTGGCAGATATTTCCTAATTACTTTATATTGTGTAGGGGGCCAAAGGTCTAGTGTCATAAAGCTGTAGTAAACCGTGACCCGCTAACAATGCGTTTAGGGCATCACTCATCACGCTACATCATGGAACTTCGCGCGTGCGTCGATATGTACACTGCACTTTCCATGGCATATTTATCAAATTCTTTTAGTTTAATTGGAATTATTGACGTTAATTCATGACGAATTGACGTTATTTTCTTGAATAACGTCAAACTTGTATAATTAACACTTTTTGTACCCATTTCCTTAATAATATTCGGCATTTTTAAATGCGAAATACAGGATATTGCATTTTTCCCTTATTTCTTGAGAATCAGTCCCCCACTGTGCGACATAGAATACACGCCTTTAATCCATTACTGCCAAATATTCGCAAATGCTTTTTCCGCAGTAGCAAGGACAAGATTGTTGTTCGTTGATTATATAACAAACAAACAATTTGTTCGCAAGTTTCCGGAAGGCAACTAAAAAGTCGATGATTGCTGATATTTTTTAATTAGTTTCTTATGGAAAAAAACTGTATCTAACTAATTATTTGATATTACTTAGCAGAATCGATACCATTCATTTGGGGTCGCCAAATTTGTTTTCCTTTATATCACCAAAACTTAAAAGACTCGATTTAAAATTCTGCACGAAAAATACATACAAACATTGACATGTGTTTACACACAGATCAGAAGTAGGCGTCATGATATTTTTACCTGTTTTAGGTGCTCATATCAGTAGTCTACAGGTATCTTATAAAAATACATATTCCCATATCTTTTGAATTCTGACTTCTTTCTTTACTATTTCGAATTCTGTTCCACTGTGGCAGTGGATCGCAGTGCGACTGGTCACTAGACTCCCTTCGGGAGCAGTCTGGCGATCGATGGTCGCAGTGCCCAGCCTGCGACTAGGGATAATGGGAAACAGACCCTACCGCATTGTGTTGCGTCTCGAGTAGCCTAGGCTGGTACTCAAACAGACTCGCGTCAGGCTCCTACGTCTGGCGCATACCGGACGATCGCAGACGCTTGTAGGAGAACAGATGCATGCTTTCCCATTGCACCAGTATACTGCGATCGGTCGCTGCGATCAGTCGCAGCGATTAGTCGCAGGTAGGAGATCCCGCCTTAACGCGGACGGCACCACGTGCCACTGCTGAAATCGAAACAAATGCCTGCGATATTCTCGAATACTTTACAACCACGCACTTCGAAAGTCAGTCAGTGTTCACAGGCCGCGCAGGTGAGATCGTGCGTTCATTTACGGTTTGTGAAGTAATTATGTGTTATATTACTTACCGTTTTGTGATTTCATCGTGGTCATTTGTGAAAAATGCCTAGGAACGCGCTGATATACTCCGGCGTTGTTCTGGACGTGTTACAGAAGTGTGAAAGGTGTGAAGTTTTCGATGAGCAATATAAATTGAAGTGCCGCACGGATAAAGTGTGGGAAGAAGCGTCTTCTAAAATTTGTGATAAGTTTTCACCGAACACCTTAAATTTTTATGTGAGGACCAATCGGCGGTATTTGCTGACAGGTTTGAAGAAACATTTCCAAATTCCAGTGGAAGAAGAAGAGGAAGAAGAAGCAATGGTGGATAGCATTGATGTTTCTAACGTAAGAAATAATATTAGTCAAGATTTCGAGCCTCGCAATAATGCGAATAACATACATAATAAACTGCCGCCGTTATATTTTGATATTACATTGTCCGAGGTAGAGCTGTGCCCAGACTCGAAACATTCGAGTAGCTTAAAGTTCGCACCGAGCGGGACTCGGTTTTTGGAGCCGAGCCGGGACCCGAACGGTTTCGGGTAGCTCGATTTTTCGGGTAACTCGAATGTTTCGAGCCGCCCGAATATATTTTAGGTAGTCGACTGTGTGGTGCAGTGTGACAGCTTGATGTAGCTGGAACATTCTGTAGGCACCGAATATGAATTAAGTTAGAGGTATAATATATATTATACATAATACCTAAAATACAGGGTGTCCCACCTAAGACTGGACAGCTTGATATCTCCTAAACTATTGGAGATAAAAATATAAAAAAAATAGTGCATTGCATGGTTCGAGAGGGCCAATTTATTAGCCCGAACGAATTTTTTTTCGATTATTATTTTAAAAGATACGATGGTCAAGTTCGGTTTTTCAAATGGAACTAATTTTTTTGAACACCTGAGTTGATAGTGCGTTCCAAGACAAATTCAATAAGCATTAATGTATACACTTGATTTCCACTGGTTTTTGAGATATTGCGCTTGCAAATTTAGTGATTTTCACTGAAGAAAACCCACTGAAATAGCAAGGACCGGGGTTGGTCTTGCTGGCGCAACGGGGGGCCTTGCCTGTTGAAACAGATACCTACCTGCGGGTCTACGCCAAGCCCAAAGGTTGGACAATTCTTTTCCGTCAGAAATGCTATTTAAGTGGGTACATCTGCGGTATCAAGAAGCGCACCGTTACTTTTATTTCGCACTTGCTTCTACGGGCGTTGCTCCAGAATTACCCTGGATCATTTGTGCAGTGTGTGACCCGACTACCCTCCGTGTAATCGGTACTGCGCGAAGTGGGGCGCAAGTTCGATCGTTATCAGTACTCCTGCCCGAGAGGAATACGATTTACTTTAATTATAATACATGTGTGTTTTCTAATAAAGTGTTTCTATCGTCTCCTGAATTCAATAACTGGCATCCCGACATCTACGTTCGTACAATCCACTCTCAATACTCCTCGCGGAGAGACACAGGAAGAAACGGGGTAGCCCGCTGTCGACGCGTGGTCCTCTCGAGTATAAAACTATAAACACGAGCTTCAATATCAAAACAAAAGCATGCGTTGACGTATTCCGTGCGAGAGACGGTGTGCATTGGGGAGGAGGTATTGCTGTGAAGAGGGCCTCTTCAAGAGAGCAGCCGTTTGTGAGGGATGCAAATCCGATTGGTTCTAATACAATCTGCTCCTTTTGGTTGAAATTTAGTCTAGCAACTTTCACACCTCCTAACATAACCAATCGAGCTTGCATCCCTCCCAAAAGAACCGGCCATCCGAGCGTAGAAGCAAGTGCGAAATAAAAGTAACGGTGCGCAGAAGCCGCTTGACACCGCAGATGTACCTACCTAAGTAGCATTTCTGACGGAAAAGAATTGTCCAGCTTTGGGGTCTGGCGCCGACCTTTGGCAGGTAGGTATCTGTTTCAACAGGCAAGGCCCTCCGTGGCCCCTCCGTAGCGCCAGGAAGACCGACCCCGGTCCTTGCTATTTCAGTGGGTTTTCTTCAGTGAAAATCACTAAATTTGCAAGCGCAATATCTCAAAAACCAGTGGAAATCAAGTGTATACATTAATGCTTATTGAATTTGTCTTGGAAGGCACTATCAACTCAGGTGTTCAAAAAAATTAGTTCCATTTGAAAAACCGAACTTGACCATCGTATCTTTTAAAATAATAATCAAAAAAAAATTCATTCGGGCTAATAAATTGGCCCTCTCGAACCATGCAATGCACTATTTTTTTTATATTTTTATCTCCAATAGTTTAGGAGAAATCAAGCTGTCCAGGTTTAGCTGGGACACCCTGTAGATACCGAACGGCCGGCCGGAACGCCGGCGCCGCCGTACCTTACGCACGGGCGCTTATAGGCGTAAACCGCCGCTACAACAGCCGCTGAGACTTAGGCGCGGAAAGCGTCGGAACCAAGATCAAGAGTAAACCGACTAAACGAATTATTCTAAACAATCGCTGCGATCATTACCACGATGAATACACGGTCAAAAACAAAATTCGAAAATAATTTCACGGAACTTAGAAATATTTCGCTGCGATCCAAGTTTTTCGCGTTTTTCTCGAAAACCAGCACGACGACCGATGTCGAACCATTAGAGTAATACGTTCGCAATTGAACGAGGAACAGGAATCAGTAGTTGGATTCGAGAATATGTCGATTTTCGCCGCGGTCGGACCAAGGTGCCGCACGACTTTGAAACTCGTCGGGACTCTGAAATATTTCCAGCGATACAAGTTATTCGCGCTTTTCTCGAAAACCAGCATGACGACCGATGTCGAACCCTTATAGTAAAACGTTGGCAATTGAACGAGGAACAGGGATCAGTAGTTGGATTCGAGGATATGTCGATTTCGGCCTCCGGACCAAGGTGCCGCACGACTTTGAAACTCGTCGGGACTCTGAAATATTTCCAGCGATACAAGTTATTCGCGCCTTTCTCGAAAACCAGCACGACGACCGATGTCGAACCCTTATAGTAAAACGTTGGCAATTGAACGAGGAACAGGGATCAGTAGTTGGATTCGAGGATATGTCGATTTTGGCCGCGGTCGAACCAAGATGCCGCACGACTTTGAAACTCGACGGGACTCTGAAATATTTCGCAGCGATCCAAGTTATTCGCGCTTTTCTCGAAAACCAGCACGACGACCGATGTCGAACCATTAGAGTATTACGTTGGGAATTGAACGAGGAACAGGGATCAGTAGTTGGATTCGAGGATATGTCGATTTCGGCCTCCGGACCAAGGTGCCGCACGACTTTGAAACTCGTCGGGACTCTGAAATATTTCCAGCGATACAAGTTATTCGCGCCTTTCTCGAAAACCAGCACGACGACCGATGTCGAACCCTTATAGTAAAACGTTGGCAATTGAACGAGGAACAGGGATCAGTAGTTGGATTCGAGGATATGTCGATTTTGGCCGCGGTCGAACCAAGATGCCGCACGACTTTGAAACTCGACGGGACTCTGAAATATTTCGCAGCGATCCAAGTTATTCGCGCTTTTCTCGAAAACCAGCACGACGACCGATGTCGAACCCTTATAGTAAAACGCTGGCAATTGAACGAGGAACAGGGATCAGTAGTTGGATTCGAGGATATGTCGATTTCGGCCTCCGGACCAAGGTGCCGCACGACTTTGAAACTCGTCGGGACTCTGAAATATTTCCAGCGATACAAGTTATTCGCGCTTTTCTCGAAAACCAGCACGACGACCGATGTCGAACCATTAGAGTATTACGTTGGGAATTGAACGAGGAACAGGGATCAGTAGTTGAATACGAGGATATGTCGATTTTGGCCGCGGTCGGACCAAGGTGCCGCACGACTTTGAAACTCGACGGGACTCTGAAATATTTCGCAGCGATCCAAGTTATTCGCGCTTTTCTCGAAAACCAGCACGACGACCGATGTCGAACCCTTATAGTAAAACGCTGGCAATTGAACGAGGAACAGGGATCAGTAGTTGGATTCGAGGATATGTCGATTTCGGCCTCCGGACCAAGGTGCCGCACGACTTTGAAACTCGTCGGGACTCTGAAATATTTCCAGCGATACAAGTTATTCGCGCTTTTCTCGAAAACCAGCACGACGACCGATGTCGAACCATTAGAGTATTACGTTGGGAATTGAACGAGGAACAGGGATCAGTAGTTGAATACGAGGATATGTCGATTTTGGCCGCGGTCGGACCAAGGTGCCGCACGACGCCGAAGTAATCCAAGTCCCAGCGGCGTATTACTTCGCCGCCGAAATATTCTAAGTGCCAGCGGCGTATTGCTTCGCCGTTGAATTAATCTGTCTCAGCGGCGTATTGCTTCGCCGCCGATGTAATCCAAGTCCCAGCGGCGTATTGCTTCGCCGCCTAAATATTCAAAGTCCCAGCGGCGTATTGCTTCGCCGCCGAAATATTCAAAGTCCCAGCGGCGTGTTGCTTCGCCGCTGGTTATAATAACGCTGGTTAGGCGCCACAGCGCCCGCGCTACACGCGCGTTCGCAAAACGTGGGGCCTCGTCCAACCGACAAGACGAATCCCCAAGCATAGGGCTGAGTCTCAACAGATCGGAGCGTGGTAACTGCTCTACCGAGTACAACACCCCGCCAGGTACCTAAGTCCTCTACAAACGATTCCGAGTCTCGACGTCGAACTTGGAGTACCCATGATCGACCGTTAGAGCGCCATGTCCACCAGTCGGCGAGATCCCGATGGTGGGTACAGAGTCGCCCGTACGGCAAACTGGGGCCCGTGCGATGATCGGCCACGGGGACCGACCACCTAGTACTGTCACATTGTTTTGAGCCTTTCGACCCACACGAGACTCCTAGAAATATCGTTGCCGCCTTTGACTAGAAAGGATACGGCCTTAGAGGCGTTCAGGCATAATCCCACGGATGGTAGCTTCGCACCACCGGCCGCTCGACCGAGTGCGTGAACCAAATGTCCGAACCTGCGGTTCCTCTAGTACTGAGCAGGATTACTATCGCAACGACTAGTCATCAGAAGGGTAAAACTAACCTGTCTCACGACGGTCTAAACCCAGCTCACATTCCCTGTTAGCGGGTGAACAATCCGACGTTTGGCGAATTCTGCTTCGCAATGATAGGAAGAGCCGACATCAAAGGATCAAAAAGCGACGTCGCTAAGAACGCTTGGCCGCCACAAGCCAGTTATCCCTGTGGTAACTTTTCTGACACCTCTTGCTGAAAACTCTTCAAGCCAAAAGGATCGATAGGCCGCGCTTTCGCAGTCTCTATGCGTACTGAACATCGAGATCAAGCCAGCTTTTGCCCTTTTGCTCTACGCGAGGTTTCTGTCCTCGCTGAGCTGGCCTTAGGACACCTGCGTTATTCTTTGACAGATGTACCGCCCCAGTCAAACTCCCCGTCTGGCATTGTCCTCGAATCGGATCACGCGGGAGTATTGTCGGCGATGGGCCTACTTGACTTCACGCCACTCTTACACGCTTGGCTCTAGAACACCGTGACAACCGGGTCAAAACCTCGGTGCACGCGCCCCGCCCAACCGAGTAAGTAAAGAAACGATGAAAGTAGTGGTATTTCACCGGCGATGTTGCCATCTCCCACTTATGCTACACCTCTCATGTCTCCTTACAGTGCCAGACTAGAGTCAAGCTCAACAGGGTCTTCTTTCCCCACTAATTTTTCCAAGCCCGTTCCCTTGGCAGTGGTTTCGCTAGAAAGTAGATAGGGACATTTAATGTAAATCCTGCCACCGAAGGTGGACCCGGATATGCTACCTGACCCGTAAGGGTATACGCCACGGTTCTACAGTCTAGCTACGCCACGCCACTGAAAGGGGCAATAGAAAAATCCATGAGTGCCGCAGAGCGTTTGCTGCGGATGAGCCCTTTCGTTACTTCAGGGGCTGTGGACGGATGTCTCTATCCACAGTCCCCTCCGCATCCATGGGGAACCTCGGGGAGGCGGACTCATCGGTGCTCGGTAGCACTCGCACTTGTTCCGTCGTGTTCGTATCGTCTTCGTCTTTAGTCAACTCTGAAATGTAAGGTGATTCATTAGTTTATAAAAGGGGGGTGTCTGGAGCCCCCGAGACGAAACTCGGGCTACTCGGGGGTACAACTAAAAGGCTCGGGCGAGGCTGTGGCCTTGCGAAGGTTGCAAGGTTTCCCCGTCGCTCCCGAACGTGTCCGATACCGGTTCGGGTGAGCCTTTACGCATCTATTCTAGTCCCTTTAGCCAAAGGGTTTCTTCGCAATAGCCAGAGAGTATAGAGAAGGCCTCCTCGGACGACACGAAATATCGCGCCGCCTCCGGCCATCTCCACTCTCCAGCGGGAACGAGATCTCGCAGTGCCGCTCTCTGCGGATCAAACAGTGGACAATCGAGGAGGAAGTGGCCCACAGTGTCAGCTTCGCCTCCACAGACACAGGCCTCATCTTCTGTGATCGCGAAGGATCTAAGACGAGCACGGAAATTTCCGTGGCCTGTAAGCACCTGCGTGCTGTAGTGGTTTGGCTTCACCCACTTCGCCGCCAACCTTTCCCGAACGTCCCTAAAGAAGGCATATGTATTGCGACCCTTGTGGGAAATTTCCCACGAGGCTTGCCACATTCTTATAGCCTCAACCTTACCGCAATTTTTCGCGTCTGTCGCCGTTACGGAGACGACAACATTTCCGATCTTGGCGTCCTCTCCTCTTCGGAGGTCGAAGAGGGCCCTACGCTGTTTGAGCAAAGTGCCAACAGGTATAACTCCCGCCACTACGCATAGGCTCTCCCAAGACGCCGTTCGATACGAACTGGTCATCGAAATGAGAGCCCGGCGCTGCATGGACTGCAACACCCCGGTATCCCTCACCGTGCACAGATCAGCCCAGCCCGCCTCTGCATATGCCACTGTAGGGGCAAAGACTCCTCGGTACATAGCAGAGAGAGCACCGAAGCGGAGCCCCCATTGACACCTCGCTATCCTACCTAACTTTTTGAAGAGCGACCCGAACTTGTCGCTTAAATATTTGCAATGGGTGCGTACACCCATGCCTCTATCAAAGTGGACGCCAAGATATCGCACCGCGGGCCTGAATTTAATGCTAGTGTTCCCTATGCGAATGGTCGGTGACCTATTCGTAAGGTCTGCCTTATTCGACCGGACAGCCTTTCGCTTTCGATCGGGACGCGCTCCTCCCCGTCTGCCTAATGGGGCTCTATCTATCCAGCCGCATCTGAGCACTATTGCTTCAGTCTTTCGGGCTGATACTTCTAACTTTGCTTTCTTGCACCACTGGATGATCTGATCAACTACACGTTGACTTTCGACCTCCAGCGTGCGCCTATCGTCTGCATTAACTACTACGATAAGGTCGTCCGCGTAGGCGACGAACCTTCCCTCCACTGAGTCCTGAAGGGATCTCAGGAGATCATCAAACATTAGGTTCCAGCAGGCGGGACCAAGAACGGAGCCCTGAGGGCAACCTCTTGTCGCCTGCTTGGACACCTCTACTGACCCTATCGAGATCTTAACCCGGCGATTGTCGAAGTAATTCGCAATCACCTCGAAAACATTTCGTGGGCAGTCTCGGGCTTTCAAGCCTTCTAAAACTAGGGGCCACCAGACATTGTCGAAGGCGCCCGCAATGTCGAAGAGCAGCCCAATAACGTATCGACTCTCAATAGAATCGACCATGCGGCGCAGCTCCACAATCGCGTTCTCCGCCGACCTTTCGGGCATAAACCCGAACAGTCGACTCGAGATCCGTCCCGGAGCCATCAACGTCTGGAATAGTCGCTCCTTGAGGAGCTTCTCGAGAAGTTTCCCTACGACGGAGAGGAGATATATTGGGCGGTAAGATTTCGGGTCCTTCACGTCCTTGTCGTCACCTTTTAGAAGGATTCGAAGCGAACCTTCCTTCCAGGTTGACGGAAAGACACCCCACTGAAGGCACCCGTTGAAGAGCTGCACAAGCTGACCGGGGATTACCTTACTCGCCGCCTTTATAGCACAGACCTCAATGAGGTCTGTCCCAGGCGCTTTATCATTCTTAAAAGTCTTAACGACATCTGCAACGTCTTCCTCCGTGAAAGGAGCAGCGTCTGCATTGTCGGGCGCGAATCGTGCGCCTTCCCTTATGACACGCTGCGCCGGCGTGTCATCTGCCTCCCGGTCATCGGGGACGTGAACGTCCAAAAGTGAGCTGGCAGTTTCACTCGCGTTCAATGTGTAATCATTACAACACCGGAGGGTACTAATCACCCTCGCCACTTGGAGTTTATTCGCCTGGAGCTTATATACGAAGCCCCAGGGCTCCGAGTTCCCGTTCGACGTGACATATCGTCGCCAGCTCTTGAGCTTCGTCCTTTAAACCACCCTGCGATACTTTCGCAAAGAACAGCGATATCGCAGTTTAAGTTGGGGGCGTGCCGGCTCGTCTTGCTCCCTTTGAAATTCACGCCGTTGCCTGTGTACGGCCTTCTTGAGCTCTGTTAGCTCTTGTGTCCACCATGGGTTGGACTTCCTAAATACTCTCGTTTTAGGCATAGCCGCGGTGCAGGCATCAATGATGACACCTGTGAGCTCTATTGCCATTTCCTGTACGTCTTTCGCAGACTCCAGCCGGAGACCCTCAAGCCTCGATCTAGAAAGGTCGGCCAGGCTTTCGGCGTACCGCTCCCAATCGGCCCGACGGACATCGAACCGAGTGCCAACGGGACACCGCTCCACCGCTGGGGCTTTCGGGACCCCCAAGCTGATGTCTACGGCCCTATGGTCACTTGTAGCCCAGTCACACCTCACCTTCCAGCCTTTGACGAAGCCCAGCATGGAAGCGGACGCCAGAGTAACATCAATGTACGATGCTCCCCCTGACGCCCAGTAAGTAGGCGGCTGAGACACATCATTAACCACCTCTATGCCAAACGATCGTATGAGGTCTTCAAACTTTGCACCTCTATCGTCTGTACTCTGCGGGCCCCAGAGGGACGACCGAGCGTTGGCATCTACCGAGACTAACAGTCTCTTCCCCCTCAGCGTGTGAAACACCGTTTCGAGGTGTCTGAGGTGCCCCTCGATTTCGTCGCTGAACTGGAAGTATAGCGAGGCGACATTGAACGAGAAGCCGGGAGCCAGCACTTCCGCACAAACACAGTGGGTCGTGCTTAGCTGCGAGACGAAAACTATATCGAGCAGGTCGTTACATAGTGCAACCGCAGCCCACGGCCTCTGTGAGCTTACGGCTGCCACCTTTGCTCGTATCCCTAGACCAGCTATTGCATAGCTCGAGCCGACGCGCCTGACGTGTGGTTCCTGCAATAGCAGGACGTCAAGGCGCTTTTTGGCCATGAGCTCCCTAACCTCTCCTGACACTTTGCCAGAGCGCTGCATATTCAACTGCAGCACTCTGACTCCCATGGTCGCATTCGCGTTCACGGCCGGAATCGCGAGCCTTGAAGGCCTTTCTGTACTCGTCACGTTCGAGTGGGGTCCTACCTCACCAGGACATATCATTACTTCGGGCGCAGCGGGCGTGAGCAATGACGCTTTTCTACACGCCGCCCTATTCGCGGGCGCGTACGCGGTTACAGTCGCGGACTCGGTACTATTCGCGGAGCTAGTGCCTACTTGTGCAGCTGCTGCACCATCTACGCTTTGCTCAGTCGGGCTTTCTCGCCCGCACCTGTGCCGCTTTGCGCTTCTTTCAAACGCAACTTGGACGGTATGAAAACCGAGGCCTCGTTGGGACTGCACCACCGTCGGCGCGATCATAGAGGACGCACGCCCGGGCGCATCCCAACAGGCGGAGCCCCTCGACTGAGCCTCCCGCGTTGCCGAGCGCGTCACCGGGCGGCTTCGCGACTCGACAGCGGGTGCGTCCATCGTCGTTGTCCTCTCCATACCTCCCATGCGAGAGAGGTTGCTGGAGATCCGGGAACTCCGCCTACACTCCACAATGACACGCTCGAGTCCAGCCCCCGCCCGGAGATCCGAATGGGGGGCGAGTTTACCTCCGGAATATTTTGAATCCGGGCGTGCCATCATGTTTTTATTGAGTATATCTGAAAGTGTGGTAATTATATTAGTGAAGGAACGGCCACGGTTCCGCCGCCTTCTGGTTCGGAAGCGCCGGGCCCGAAAGCCGCTTGTAGGCTCGTTTCCTTATCCCGCTTTATGTCAACCAGGGGTAGGAAGGAAGCGGAGAGCCCGTTCTTAGGCTTGGGATTGCGACAGAAGGATTTTTAGGTTAGTTGGGATAGGATTTTAGGGATTGGGGGGCGCCCCGATCAATCTCGTTAACCCTAAGACCCTTTTCGGGCAGGCCGTAACTTCTAGCACCGCGCGAAGGCATTGATCGTGACTTGAGGCACAAGAGGCTGTGTTTTCGCGTTGCGCCCCCACTTCCACAGTCCCTGGGACCCACAGCTCTCAGCACCCTGTGCTCATTCAGCGGAGGACTATTTTTTGCTAGCTCGTAATCCCTAGCGGCATAGTGCTTTACCGCAGGCTTCAGTCGCCCGCGGCGTGTTGCTTTTCCGATTCACATCGGATACAACGGCGTATCGCTTGCCACTTCGCCTCAGGTTATTTGGCACCCACGGCGGCATTTTTGTCTCGCCGCCAGACCTAAGTCCTGGCGGCGTATTGCTTGTCGCCCCGGGCTACCAAGTCCCAGCGTCGTATTGCTTCACCGTGTACCCACGGCAGCATTTTGCCTCGCCGCCGGACCTAGTGGAGCCTCGTCAAACTTTCATGACGAATCCCCGAGTCCTGGCAGCGTATTGCTTGCCGCTGTGAACTACAAGTTCCAGCAGCGTATTGCTTTGCCGAGGGACGACCTGCAGTCCCATCGACGCATTGCCTTGCCCTGCCTCGCTCCGGGCTGTTTGATACCCACAGCAGCATCAGCGAATCGCTGCCTGACAACTGGAGCTTAGTCCATCCTACAGGACGAATCCCCGAGTCCTGGCGGCGTATTGCTTGCCGCCGCGAGTTACTAAGTCCCAGCGGCGTATTGCTTGCCGCTGTGAACCAGAAGTTCCAGCAGCGTACTGCGTTCAAGGACTTAGAAATTTTAACGTCGTATTGCTTTTAAAGACTATGGGGGCCTATGGCCCCTTTTTATCTTTTATTATAAAGCACCGATCGCCAATTTAAGCAATACGGTTGTTCCGCATCATAAGCATTTATAAAGCTTTTAAAGCAATATACAACTGTGTAGTGCAATAAGCAATACACAGTAACTCAATTATAAAGCCTCTAAGGCAATATAAAACCGTGTAATGCAATAAGCAATACACGGTATCTCAATCCCCAATTTCTGTCATGCCACCTTCATGACTGGAGTGCAATGCAGCAACAGGCAAGCTAGCAAAGCAATGCATAAAGCATTTAAAGCAATAAAAAGCTGCATAATACTTTGAGCATTATGCAGCAACTCCAACCTCCATCCTTCTATGTTACGTTCAGTCATGCGGCCTCATGACTGAACGCGAGCAATACAAGCGACACGAAGCAAGGCAGTCCAACAAGCATTCTAAATAGCAATGCAAGCGATACTGCAACACTGCAACGCGTTTCTAGCCGGTACCGAGACCTGTGGCTTCAGGACCGTGAGAACCACCGCCTCCAATGATGGCTCATAGCATTGGCTTCTCGAGCCTACGCTCGGTCACATGGACAGTGGTTTCGCTAGAAAGTAGATAGGGACAGATAGTGTCAGCTTTTGAGGGTCCGACAGACACGCTGCGCCTCAGAGTTTCCACTATAGCAGCAATTCAAGCTTAGCAAGATGTAATTAGCGAAATAATACTTTCTAACAGCCATTGCCAGGGAAACGGCGTGTCGAGATGTCCTGACACGCGACTTGGAAAAACCCTGCCCTCATCCGTTAGGAATCATTGGACAAGTTGGATCTACCCCCGAGGGGGAAGCGGCTCGTTTAGTCAGCTCTGCACGTCGCGAGCGACGGGCAGCGCTGTCCAGTGGGGACCACGGAGAGGTAGAGCCGCCAGCATGATGCTCGACCCCAGCAGGACGGATTTGGCTTACACCTCCTCCATGGAACCTTACAGTCACGGTACTTACGTACCGCCTGCGCTGACTGTCAAGGTTTATTACCTCTTCTGCTAAGCACGATGTTTCGCGCGACGTGAGGTGGTCCTGGGTTACTATATTACCGTTTCGTAGTTTATGGGCTTGGCTGGTTTCTGGTCCAGCGTTCTTCCTTCTCTCGCAGAATTATTCTGGATGTCCTCGTAAAGTCGTCGAACAAGGCTGGTTCGTTTACCAGTTTCTCAAGCGTAAGGGGCCAAATAATCCCAAGGTCCGCTGTGCGAGCACGGAGCGCTTCTCGGAACTCCTCGTACAGTTCGCATTCAAAGAGCACATGTTGCGGGCTCTCCGCTGTTGTTGCGCGATTTGATTTGCAGTGGCAGTCTTTAGACGGGGTTAGGCTGAATTTCAATAATTTTTCCGCGAAATCACCATGTCCCGATAAGAATTGTACATTGTAATGTGTGAGATACATCCACGTTTTATTTAGCCGCGCCTCGATGTCTGGTAGGATACTAAAAGTGTGTCTTCCTGTGCTAGCTGTGCTCCATCTTTGTTGCCATTCGGCCAGGAGGGCCGCTCTGATTGCTCGTTCCGGGGGTAATGCTCCGACGTCCTCGGGGAATCTGTATTCTCCTATTCGGAAGGGTATATTCCTCCTGATCTTGTACGCCAAGGCCGCTTCTCTAACCTTTAGGTCGATCGGAACAGTTCCAGCAATGACTGGCAGCGCCTCTGTGGATGTCGTGCTGTAGGCTTTGGTCACTTTTAACAAGGCGTACCTTTGCGCTCTGAGGAGCTCCCTCGTGCTGATTCGGTCGAGTTTATCACACCATGCCGCCGCGGCGTACGTGGCAATGGGAACGAACAGTCCACGGTAAAGCGTCTGGAGGCACTTGTGCTTGAGACCCCATTCTCGCCTCGCTATTACTGCAAGGGAGTTAAACTTGTCAAGGCATTTGGCCTTTATCTTTGTCGCGTGGGTTTTAACGCCGAACCCATTGTCAAAGTGCACGCCCAGATATTTCACAGTGCTCGTCATTCTAATTTGCCGGTTCTGGATTTTGATTTTCGGGGGTCTCCTAATATCTAACTTTCCCTTAAGGAGAATCAACTCAGATTTTGGTGCCGATAGGGAGAGTTTCTCTCGTCGACACCAGTCCTCGACAAGGGTCGCAACCTACTGTCCGCGCCTTTCTAGATCGTTTCTGCTGCTGCCGGGGACGAGGATCAATAGGTCGTCCGCGTATGCGACTGTCTCGTGTCCCTCTCTTGCGAGGGTGGTGAGGAGGTCGTCGAAAACCAGGTTCCATAAACTGGGTCCCAGGATGGAGCCTTGCGGGCAGCCTCTCGTAACTGTCTTCCAGACCTCGTCATGGTTGCCTGCGAGTTTCACCGCGCGATTCCTGAGGTAGTCAGCGATGACCCGGTAGATGTTCCTCGGGCACTGTCTCTCTTTTAGCCTGCAGAGCACGCTAGGCCACCACACATTATCGAATGCGCCAGAAATGTCGAAGAGGATCGCCAGCACGTAATAGGAGTTTGTACACTCGTCAGTAAGTTCCCTGGCCTTAATTATAGCGTCCTCTGTGGATCTACCTTTCCTGAAGCCGTATTGCCGATCCGACGCGAAGTGAGGGTCGTGCAGCACTGGGTGGAGCCGTTGCACTAGGAGTTTTTCGAAGCACTTTCCCAGGACTGGTAAAAGACAGATCGGACGGTACGAGGACGAGAGAGCCTCGTCTTTTTCCGGGTTCTTCAGGAGTGCTCGAATACTGCCGATTTTCCAAAGGCCCGGGAATGCTCCGAGGCGCATGCATCCGTTGTAGAGCAGTTTTAGTTCTGCGTTAAGAATTCCATATGAAGCTTTTAATACTTCTACTTCAATCCTATCCGGGCCGGGGGCCTCCCGTTCCGGAGGCTACTAATTGCACTGCAGATCTCGGTATGACTAAATTCTTCGGCGTTATCCGAATCAGGTGGTATGTCTCGTACTCTTCGCCGGTCTCGCTGAGAGTCTGATGTATCCTCGGTGTCGTCTGGGACCAGGGCGTTCAGTAAGTTCAAGGCCGTGCCGGACCAGGATACGGGGTCGGAATGATCGCGTGCAGAGACCGCAAGGGCCCTCTTGGGCGTGATTTTGTTCATGCGGAGCTTGTATGTCACTCCCCATGGGTTGCTGTTACCGTCCTCCGTGACAAACTCCCGCCAGTCAACCTTCTTTGCCCGGTATACTGCAGAAGTATACTCCCTTCGGATCCTTGTGTATGCCCGTTGCAAATCGAGCCTCGTTGCCAGAACCGTTGCACGTTGGAACGCTCTTCTGGCTTTGTACGAGCGTTTTTTTTAGCAAGGTCAGGTTCTCCGTCCACCAGGGAACGGATCTGGTGTACGGCGTCTTTTCCTTCATCGACTGCGCGCAGGCCGTTAAAATGGCGTCCTGAATGGTGGCGACGGCAGTCTCAACATCTTCCGCAGTGTTAAAAGAGAGGTTTCTTAGATTCTGCTCCCTTTCGCGGGACAAAACATCCTCGAATTTATCCCAGTTAGCGGTCCTAGTGTTGAATCGAGGGAGCTGTCTCGAGTGAGCGACGTTTGTTCGCGAGTGGTAGGTGAAAATCAATAGCTTGTGGTCACTGGTGGTCCAGCCCTCCCTAACGCGCCAGTGCCGCACGTACCTCACTGCCGCTTCTGTGGCCAGCGTAACGTCAATGCGCGAGTTTCCAAAGTGTGAGCGATATGTAGGTATAGAGTCGGGCTCATTCAGGACCGCGAGGTTGAGATCCAAGATTACCTCCTCCAGAGCCTCACCACGATCGTCCGAGGTCGGGCCGTGCCACATAGTCGATTTGGCATTAACGTCCGCTCCGATAATCAACCGCCGTCGTGGAAGATGCGCTAGGAGTTTTCGTAAGTGCGCGAGGTATGGGTCGATCCTGTGGGAGCACTGGAAGTACATGCTAGCCAAGTAGAGATTCCCGAATGACCCAAATACTTCCACGCAGGTGCAGTGCTCGTTGCTGAGGTGCGAGAGCTTTAATACGGTAATTCGCGGGTTCTTGATCGCGATCCCTGCTGCCGAAGGAGTCCCCGCCTTTCCTCCAAAGACAACGAGTGTACGGGAGCCGAGGCCGATTGATTTCCCCCTTGGATTGTAGGGCTCCTGCATTAGGAGCACGTCGATGGATTTCTCTTCCATTATTTTGGCCATTTCGAGCGTAACAGCCTGTGATCTCCTCATGTTGAGTTGTGCGATTGTGATACCCCGAGATTCTATTGTTGTGGGCCTAGTATCCATAATCAGTGCGTGAGAGTGTTATGTTAATAGCTGAGATATACGAGGGACAGTTTTTGCTCGTGACGCTATGATCGTAATGCTTTCCGGATTTTTTGCAGTTCACGCATGCTGCTACTTGCGAGCTATTGGGGCAATTCTTGTATGAATGACCCGAAGCTGCACAGTGACCACAGACGTCTTCCTCGGCTCTACAGTGCTTGGACGTATGTCCGAAAGAGTGACATTTGTAGCACCTCGTGGCTGCGACGTAGTCGTGAACTTTGCAGCAGTTCCATCCGACGTAAAGGCGCTCCTTTCCAATTAGGAGGTCTCTTGCATCTTTGGACACGTCTAGGACGAAGTTGCAGTTCTCGCGTGTTTTGTTCCCGGTTTTGAAGGCTAGCTTTACCTGTTGCCGGATTCCCTGTTTCTCGTGCTCCGCAACGTTCTGGTCGATAATTGTTGAAAGGGTGGCCTGGTCGTCGGCTCCCCTCGGAACTTCGTAAATGATTATCCGTGGATTCCTCTTTGCAGGCGCTCCGGCAATGAGGCCAGCGGCTTTCAGTTTCTGATTATTGAGAAGGACGGAAACATCAGTTTGTTTAGCTGTCTCGACAAGGATGCCGTTTCCTTGGATCTTGCGGACGTTCTTCACTTGTAGCTTGTCCTCTTTCGGAGATACCAGACGCAGGACGGCCTCCTTAGTTTTGTCGCTCGAGTCGTAGGCGTTTAGATCCTGCGGCATGATTGTAATTATATTCGGGGGGTCCTGCCTCAGGTTGGAGCGAGCTGCCGTTCTGGATTTCACCCCGATGCGTTCCGCGTACGTTAGGGGTCGACTGTTTGACGACTGCGTCGTGGCTTTTCCCAAAGTGTCCCTGAAAGTTTGTCTTTGGTCGACGCTCTCGCCCTTGACTGCCTCGATTTTACCCTCTAGGTGGCTATTTAGGAGGAGAGCCTCGCCGAGTAGTCCGTGCGACTTCATGAATTTTCCCATGATGAACTTTAATGTCTCGGGGCTGATTGAATTTTCCGGATTTGTAAGATAAGAAAGAAGGCTGCTCTGGATACGCTCCGACTTGGATTTGAGGCTGAAGATACCAGAGTCAGGAGTCACAAACTCGTGGTCCAAGTCCTGTATTGGGGCCTGATGGTGTTCGTCTGGAGTACAGGCGGTGGCTGAGACCGTCTTCTTTTTGGGCGCATTAAGAGTTTTTGACATAGAGGTGTCCCGACCTTGTTGTTTCTCGGAGCCACTACTGTGTTGAGACATTTTCCGCTTACGGACTCGATTCGGCTTACGTTGGTCCAAAGCGACCGACTCTGCGTCGGTAGAGGAGGCCTCGTCCATGCTGACTGAAAAGTCCTTCAGTGTTACCGACATCATTTTTGTATCGGGATTGTGAGAGTATAGCGGTGGATTATGTGATTCAAATTTCCTGCAGGAATTCGACTGCCAGGCACGCGCACGTGTTTGGCTGGCTGGGGGGCCAATCAGCGGGCAGGACGGCTGTGACGTCACAGCGGTGGCCGGCGGCGACCCACGCCAAGAAGCCAAGATGGCGGCCTAACCTCAAAAAGGTTATGCCCACGGAGTTCTTTATATTTTCGCAAATATTTGTTCTATTGAACTTCCACTAGTGTCGAAATGTGCTCCGCAACGTCCCTAACACCGTCACATGGAGGCAACACAGTAGCACAAGCAGTCTCTGCACTATGATCAACCGAGTGGGGGCCCGCGCGAAAAGGACGCCACGAACCCACGCCAACACGATTTTCACGGATTCTAAACGAACCGGCTAAGATTTTACGGAACTGTTTATACCGAACTGATCGGAAACACAAGCACAATACTATGGAACACTCCACGGGTTTCTAAACTTGGTTTTTCCAAACTAAAGGCCTCGAAACGACGGATCGACTCGCGACGCGTCAGTCCTCACGGCGGCTATCTTGGAAAGTCACGTAGATAGGGACAGATAGTGTCAGCTTTGAAGGTCCAACAGACACGCTGCGCCTCAGAGTTTCCTCTATAGCAGCAATTTAAGCTTTGCAAGATGGAGTGAGCTTTAATACCTTTCTAGCGAACCACCGTGCAGGCCACAGGGCGGCCGGAAACAGTTAAGGAATGTGAAGACCACACTTGACCCTTTTGCTCAACACCGTAAGGAATTTTTCTCTGCAACGAAGCCGCTAATCCCGAAATATAATAACATTCGGGACAGCGAAGTGGCTCCGCTGGGAACGTAGATAGGGACAGATAGTGTCAGCTTTGAAAGGTCCAACAGACACGCTGCGCCTCAGAGTTTCCTCTATAGCAGCAATTTAAGCTTTGCAAGATGGAGTGAGCTTTAATACCTCTCTAGCGAACCACCGTGCAGGCCACAGGGCGGCCGGAAACAGTTAAGGAATGTGAAGACCACACTTGACCCTTTTGCTCAACACCGTAAGGAATTTTTCTCTGCAACGAAGCCGCTAATCCCGAAATATAATAACATTCGGGACAGCGAAGTGGCTTCGCTGGGAGTAGTAGATAGGGACAGAGGGAATCTCGTTAATCCATTCATGCGCGTCACTAATTAGATGACGAGGCATTTGGCTATTTTTTTTTTCTTCGTTGGCCGCGCACGGGGTAGATGAATAACATATACACAAAACCAGTAAGACAACTATTGCAAAGGAGGGAGGGGGCACGGCTAACCCCAAAGGCTTTATTTCGTCCCTTTCTCTTCACCCGATGCCTTCTCTGCCCGCTCTGGAACGCAGGCGAACCATAAGATGTCATTTGGTTCCACCGCGTCCAGTTTGTATGGCTTCCCTGGAGCACGCGTGTCGTTATTCCGCGCAGTAATCTCGACGTTAGTCCCATGCCCAAAAGCCAGTCAGCGGAGGAGGACGACCAAATACCACGCCACGATATGGTGCAGGAGGAGAATTTAATGTCTTCCTTCCTGACACCATATCGCGAGGCGATACCATCCACGAGGGAAGAGTTATGTGCATAATAGCTAACCTTCCGCACGTGGGAGTCGTCCAAAGATGGAATTCCGCTGACGACTTGTGCGTCGACGACACTCACTTTCGCCTCACGGACGCAAACCAAATCAGGTTTGCGTCGCCCCTCGGTCGTTTGGAACACTGGTTCCTGATGGACCGTCCAGCCGATGTTACGGAGTCCTGCAGCCAGTGTGTTACACACGGCGTTATGTCGCAGGACTCGACCACCATGAGTGCGGAAACACCCTTGGATGACGTGCGCGGCAGTCTCCGTCGAGAGACATCCGGCACGACATCTGGTGGTCTGTGCATGCCTCTGCTCCCCCCTAGTTGTACGAACCAACGTGGGGAGGGCATTAATCCTGACATGCACATACTGGACAAAGTCCCGGCCGGGGATGAGGCGAGAGTCAGAGTCGACCCATCGCGTAGACAGGGGTGAGTCAGGGGCCTCCCGCAGTTCGAATCCATCCGCACTGGCATGCAGTCGATGGGTCCACCACTTTCCACGGAGGTACTTGGAGGACAATACGCCGTTGTTGCGCGTAAGTGCATTTGTTGCCCATTGCACCCTCCTAGTAACCCACGTGGACTCAGCAATCGCCCTCATTTGGGGCGAGCTGGATTTTCCCAGATTGAGCAGGCGTTCGCGCATCAACCCTGGGATAGTGGTGGACAGTGCAGGGACCCCCAAGCCTCCCCCTGCGACAGGGGCGTGGAAGAAGCCGGCCGGAGTATGGTGCGGTAACCGGAGCCACTTACGAATCGCTGCGCGGGTCTGAACGTCTAGGGCTCTAAGCTTCCCGAGTGTGGCACGTCCAAGCACTAGAGCATGGTAGACTCGTGGGAGTAAGAAGGTTCGCAGCAACGTCAACCCTTGCTGCGGCTTCAAAGGTGCGCGTTTAATCCTGTCCAGGTACAAAACCAGTTCGGTTTTGACCTTCTTAGGGCCCGTCGGACTGAAGTCAACTCCGAGGTACTTCCACTCCACATCGGATGTTATCTGCGGAATAAAGGCAGTGCCAGTGGAAGCACCCCCCCCCCCCCCCCCGCCAAGTTGAAATGTGGGTGTAGTGATATATTTAATCTTTTTGACCACGCCCGACGGTACCAAGGATAAAACGCGACATTTAAGGGCATTGAAGAGCAGCCCATACTCCCACGCCTTTTCTTCTACCCTACTCAGCGCCATGCCCCACTCAGAACCGGCAAACAGAAGAATGTCTTCAGCATACGCGAGCGCATTTAGACGACATTCCCCTAGTTGGAAACCGATGTCAGCAGGTATCGCCTCCATCACCCTGTCTACCACGAGGCAGAACAAAACCGGGGATAGAGGGTCGCCCTGTCTGACGCCCCTGCCGATCCTATAGAGCCCAGACCTCTCACCGCGCACTTCAAACATCGTGCTGCTACTCTGGTACAGGCTGGATGCGTAAGCTGTAAACTGGGCAGGCACCCCCACGTCATCCAAGATCCTCGCTATGGCATGATGGCTCACCGAGTCGTAAGCTTTTGCGACATCCAGGGAGGCAATGTGCAGCTCACGTAACTTGGTACGTGCTTCACATATTGACGAGGCTAGTGCGGCAACATTTTCTCCACAGCCATCGTCAAAGCACCGCTGCCTTGGGTCTATGACCCCAGATGCGCGAAGCCTCGCCGCAAGGATCTTATGGAGGTGTCTGACCAGCACCGACGTGATGGAGATCGGACGGTAATCTGCAGGCGAGTCTGCACCCGCCTTCTTACGCACAAATACCGTCCTGCTCGATAACATCGTCGGTGGGAACCCGCCTGAAGCAAGCACGACGTTGAAGAAGAGGGCTCTCACAGATGGTGGGACAGCCCTCCATAGGCGAACAGACACGCCATCCGGTCCGGGGGCAGGATTCAGTGGCAAGCTGGTAGACGCCACCTCCTCGCAGGATACTGGGTACCACAGGTGTGCCAGCTCAGGCTTACGCTTTGGCCGGGGAGCTGCCGGAACAGGTTTAGAGGCCTGGCTGACATAAGGCCCCCAATGGTTGGCCATTGCCCTCACATCGGGAACCAACTCCCCCTCGTCACCTGTGGCATCCAGTATCTCACGAGCGGCCCAGGACATATTGGACCGAAAACGTCGCTGAACACGTGCGTATTCAGCGCGTCTTTTGGCTTTCTTACCCCCGCGGACAGCGCGTCGTCGCCTATGCGGTCGTGGTGGCTGTCCGACCTGAGGAAAGACGAATTCGACCCATGTTAACAAGCGATCCCGGACGTCCACCCCCTCCGAGCAATCCCTGGCAATGCGGGATAAGATATTCGACTCCCAGCCGCAGATATTCAGAACCGTCGGGATTAACGCCCTAATGGCCTCATGAATATCTGCACATAATTGCCCAAGTAGGGATGTACCCGGAGAAGCGACGCCCGGGCTCGCTGGGTCAAGAAGCACAGGGTCTGTTGGGGTGGAGGGCGAAGGATGACCCGCTGCAGAGGCCGGGGACGCGGTTGATGGCCCGGCGCCAAGGGAGGATGCCGCTGCGATGTCCTGCATAGCGACCGCCACAAGAGTCTGGTAGGCCGGTTTCCGGCGCATGCCCTTGATAGCTTCAAGGGAGCGCCCCGGTACCAAAGTTAGCAGGTGTTGATTAATAAACTGGACCCCGTGACTAACCGCTAGCGCCTCCTCTCTGGCCATGAGACAGACGGGTCTCCTCATCCCTCCACCTGGCCTTGACCCTGTTCACGTCAATTTCCTCGTTGACAATGGCCGGATGTGCCGCACGCCTATGTACTCCAAGGCCGATCTTCGTCGTAAACGCCCTCGCACAATTTGGGCACGGGAATAACGCCGGGACAGCTCCAGGTTCTGCCACACTAGGTGGGGGTAGGTCGGGAATCGGGATCGGATCGGGAGACGAAGGTACAGCGGGACCGGCGGGCCGAGGCCCCCGCCGGAGATTATATCTTTCATTGTTTCTCTTAGGGCCCGCGTACATGAGACCCAACGGGAAGGCAACCCGAGGGGCCACGCCGAGGGGGTATTCCCCCACGGCAAGCCAGAGCCTAACTCAGTCACCGAGTAAAACTCGGGCCCGCCACCACCGACGTGAAGGTGTAGGTTGGCACATGCCAGTGACCGGAGTCACCGACTTTAGGTGGCAAAAAGCTGACTTTATCCGCGTTGCCTCTACCTCATCTAAGGTAACTGGCCATCCCAGTCCTATCGAGGTCGCGTATTTGGCCGTTATTCCCTCCTGCTCGAGATACGCCGAGCGCACAGCGCCATCCTCGGAAGTAACCATGTTAATGCTACTTCGGATCACTGCCAGCTTAACTATGTTTGCCACTCTCTGGAGTCCTATCCCTCCGTGGCTTTTGCTCGTATATATCACCCCATCCGTTGTAGACGGATGGAGCTTTAAAATTTCTTTCACCACTTGTTTTACCTGGTGATCGATTTCCGCCAACACTTTTAATGGCGGGGGCTTCGCCACTAAGTCGTAAATATATTTTGGCAGTAGGTACGTCTTTATTAACTCGATCTTTTGATAGGGCTTTAACCTTAGTTGCTTGACCCTGGCCACTGCCTGAACGATTGGCTCGACTCGCCCCTGTCCAGCGTTCAAGCCATACCACGGGTCTAGAGTGACTCCCAAGTACCTCAACGCCTCATTGGGCTTGCAATACGGGACTTCCTCTTCTCCTATCTTTAGGTGCGGGTTCTGGATATACCACGTTTTGCTTTTAGCCTTTATTTCGAATGTGTTGCATTTCGGGAGAGAGAGTTCCATTCCTAGTTGTTCTAGGAATTTTGACAGCTTTCTCCCCTGCCTTCCCGCCTCTTTGCTATCCTTGGCGATGAGTGTAATGTCATCCGCAAACGCCAGCACGGAGACATTCTCATCGCCTATTCGTACCCCTTCAGTCGTCTCATTTAATTTCGTGATTATGGGGTCTATCATTAAATTAAACAGCAGTGGTGACATTGGGTCACCCTGCTTGATGCCCCGTTTCAGGGTTATGTCAATCGCCCCCTCTCTTGCTTTGATTTTGGTCTTGCTACCATCGTACATGCTGGCTATGTACTCGGCAGCTACCTGAGGAACACCTTTTGCCCTCAGGCTAGCACTTATCGCTGCATGGGGTACCGTGTCGAACGCCTTTGAGACGTCGACCACCGTTATCACCCCACCTGTCTCGCTTTTCATCTTGGTGATGGCACTGTGCAACAACTGCACGTTGTGTTTGCACCCATTTTCCTTGGTAAATCCTTTTTGCCTGGCAGATTGCTCCACCGTCTGCCTCAACCTACTGTCCAGCATTGCCGAGAAAAGTCGGCCCAGTAGGGAGCCTATCATGATAGGTCTCCAGTTTCTGACATCCGCTGTGTCCTTCCCCGACTTGGGTATTAGTGTTGTCCTGTTTACCCGCCACTGCTGTGGGTAATATTGTTTTAGCAGTAACAGGTTAAACATTTTGGCCAGGACCTGCACTGCTCCGCTTTTCTTGACATGAGCTTTTTTCACGCCATCCGGTCCTGCTGCCGTTCCTGCTTTCACCTTTCTCATCTTACGGATTATTTCCGTCACACTTACTGGCTTCATTACTTCCATTTCTGGAATAATGTTAGCCTCGCTACCCAAGAAGGGTAAACCGCTCTCTGGTCCTGCAGTTCCCCATAGAGCTGTGTACAATTGCCTGACTTCAGCTGCCGGCGGCGCCTGGGTTTGTGCCCCTTCATCCTCCATGTTACCCAATGCGGCCATTTCCGCCAACTTCCTTGGGCACTCGCCGTACATCTTCTGATGTCGGGCGAAGCTGTACCTTGCCCTCCTCACTCTGCGACTGTACTCCCTGCCGTTTTCTTCATTCCGTCTTACATTCCTCCTTCTAGCCGGCCCTCGACCCTGACCGACTTCGGCATTGTCGCCTCCCAACAACTTCTGCACTATTGTAGTCAGCGTTCGCTCGACTATCTGGGCGTCCGCACTCCTGTCTTGCGCCAGGCCATTAATTTGGTGCTCGATGTCCGACCATTCTCTATCTTCGGTACTGATTGCGGTGATCGCCCTGATAAGGGCTTCCCGCCAATCCCCTGCGCGGACATCGCCATCCACCTGTTGGCTAACCATTGCCTCCCTGCCGCCCTCATCAGCAGAGAGGACCTCTTCGCCAGAGCTGGTGTCGAGCGTCACCACTCTAGCGCTTTGGGCCGCCTTCAGCAACAGTCTCCTCTTGTCGCTGATCTGTTTCGAGGTCTTGCCCGGGATGTGCTTCTGTATCTCTACATTGATACATCTCACATCCTTGTACCGCTCGCCCATTTCTCTGAGCAGTGCGACCTCTTCCTCACATTCCTCCCTCCTCTTTTCATTTCTTCTTTCTGGGTGCCTATGCCGCTCGTGCATCGACAGGCCCCTCTGGGTCTCGAACGAGCTCGCACATTCGCTGCACCGGAAACTCCCCTGCACTTCTTCTTGCCGCCCCTTGCATTTGGGGATATGGCATTTTATCGCATGGAGCTTGCTGGAGGCTTTACCGCACTCTCTGCAGCTCCATGTCACCGCCAGGCGTGGGTGGTGCTTCTTTGCGTGCTCTGCGAAGTCTTTTTCGCTCATGCAGAGTATATTTTTGCCTTCCCTCATGCACTGGGCGCAGCGAAGGCTGGCACTAATTGGCACTTCCACTACTTGGTCCATCTCAAGTCCGTGGCCATTACCATTGTCGTCATATTCGGTCCCCTCACGGCTAGCGGACAAGTCCGCCGCGGAGGTCCCGGGACCGGGGACCTCCACGTCCGAGGCTTCGTTTTCTTCGTCACTATACATAATTGAATTAAATTGTGTAAGCCGGGTGCGAAGTTCGAATCCATTCCCTCTCATTACCATGTGTAAGCCCAATCGTCATAATTCCCATCCATTCCAATCTTTCCTGTCTCTTGTCCGGGTGATAGCCAGATTGTCAACATACCCAATGCGCTCTGCTTTGCGAGGCCCTCTACTCGCTTTCTTTTCGCCAACCCAGTTCCCTGGTCCACCTGTGGTATGATATCACAGCACTCGGATTTCCAGTGACTGGCGGCGTATTGCTTTGCTACTGGAATTTTAGTGGTCCAGCGGCGTATTGCTTTGCCACTAGAATTTTAATGGTCCAGCGGCGTATTGCTTGCTATTGCGCAAGATGACCGCCCCAGGTAGCTTTATCGCCGAAACTCCAAGAGTCCGATTAACGTATTGTGGGGACCCTTCCCGCTGGTAGCAGGATAGGGTCCCCACGCTGGACGCCATCGTTCCTTAAGAGAGTCATAGTTACTCCCGCCGTTTACCCGCGCTTTTTTGAATTTCTTCACGTTGACATTCAGAGCACTGGGCAGAAATCACATTGCGTCAACACCCTCGGGGGCCATCGCAATGCTTTGTTTTAATTAGACAGTCGGATTCCCCTAGTCCGTGCCAGTTCTGAGCTGAGCGTTGAATGGCGGCCGAAGAGGACGACCACGACGGTAAAATCGACACGGAAGCCTCGCAGCAAGGAAGATCCGCGGGAGGCGATGGCACGGGACCGAGCTCGGATCCCGGATGCGAGACCGAAATCCCGACCGTTCACCTCACCCAGGCCCGGCTCGTCAACCAATCCCGTTTCCCAACCAAGCCCGACACGCCCCGCTCCTCAGAGCCAATCCTTATTCCGAAGTTACGGATCCAATTTGCCGACTTCCCTTACCTACATTAATCTATCGACTAGAGGCGCTTTACCTTGGAGACCTGCTGCGGATATGGGTACGAACCGGCGCGATACCTCCACGTGGCCCTCTCCTGGATTTTCAAGGTCCGAGGGGAAGATCCGGACACCGCCGCAACTGCGGTGCTCTTCGCGTTCCAAACCCTATCTCCCTGCTAGAGGTTTCCAGGGAACTCGAACGCTTATACAGAAAAGAAAACTCTTCCCGGATCTCCCGACGGCGTCTCCAGGTCATTTTGGGTTACCCCGACGAACACTCTTACGAGGGCCCGAATGGTTTGCAGTTCCGCTACCGGGTTCCGGAATAGGAACCGGATTCCCTTTCGCCCAACGGGTGTGTGTCTCAAAAAACTCTGTTTTAGGACACCACATCTGCATAGGATTTCTCTTAGGGCTTAGGATCGACTGACTCGTGTGCAACGGCTGTTCACACGAAACCCTACTCCACGTCAGTCCTCCAGGGCCTCGCTGGAGTATTTGCTACTACCACCAAGATCTGCACCGACGGTGGCTCCAGGCAGGCTCACGCCCAGACCCTTCTGCGCACACCGCCGCGACCCTCCTACTCGTCAGGGCTTCATGGAGGACGGTCACCCGCGAACGGGTGGCACGTCCCTCCCCACTTGCCGCTGACGGCGGAGTATAGGCGCGACGCTTCAGCGCCATCCATTTTCAGGGCTAGTTGCTTCGGCAGGTGAGTTGTTACACACTCCTTAGCGGATTCCGACTTCCATGGCCACCGTCCTGCTGTCTTAAGCAACCAACGCCTTTCATGGTATCCCATACGCGTCGACTTAGGCGCCTTAACTCTGCGTTTGGTTCATCCCACAGCGCCAGTTCTGCTTACCAAAATTGGCCCACTTGGCACTCTGATTCAATATAATCTCGTGGCTTCATGATCCAAGCAAGCCAGAGATCTCTCCCATTTAAAGTTTGAGAATAGGTTGAGGTCGTTTCGGCCCCAAGGCCTCTAATCATTCGCTTTACCAGATGAAACTCGCACACGTTCGCGTAGGAACGAGCGAGTGCCAGCTATCCTGAGGGAAACTTCGGAGGGAACCAGCTACTAGATGGTTCGATTAGTCTTTCGCCCCTATACCCAGTTCCGACGATCGATTTGCATGTCAGAATCGCTACGGACCTCCATCAGGGTTTCCCCTGACTTCGCCCTGACCAGGCATAGTTCACCATCTTTCGGGTCCCAACGTGTACGCTCTAGGTGCGCCTCTTCTCGCAATGAGAACGAGACGCCCCGGGAGTGCGAGGCCGCATCGTAACGCGGCCGATCCTCCCTCGGTCGACGCAAAGGTCGACCTTCACTTTCATTCCGCCTTTAGGTTTCTTTCTCCCAATGACTCGCGCACATGTTAGACTCCTGGGTCCGTGTTTCAAGACGGGTCCTGAGAGTACCCAAAGCAGTAGCGTCGCCGACCGGTAATTCGAAGCTTGGCCAGTCCAAGGACACCGCCTGCTAACAGCTGGCCAGGCCCGGGGACGGCACCAGGTCCGTGCCTCCGGGTAAGAACTGGCCGGGCTTGCGGCGGGCCTGACGCACACACATTCGAAAATGGATTGGTTGCGGCCCGATACCGTCAGAGTACCGTCGCGCAGCCGGCCGGGCGGCCGAGGGTCTGTCGCGTACTCTGGGAGCAACGAAACAGGCAACCGCTCGGGCCGTAGACCGACACGCAATGGGTCGCGACGTTCTACTAGGGGAGAAGTGCACGACTACGTGGCCGGAACATTCGCCGCCGGTGGTGTACCCTCGCTAATGGACCACGAAAGTCCACCCGGAGTATCGCGCACCGACGGGAGCCAGCCTCGTCGACGATGAATCTCCCAATTCGATCTTTTGGGTTTCTCAGGTTTACCCCTGAACGGTTTCACGTACTCTTGAACTCTCTCTTCAAAGTTCTTTTCAACTTTCCCTCACGGTACTTGCTCGCTATCGGTCTCGTGGTTGTATTTAGCCTTAGATGGAGTTTACCACCCACTTAGGGTTGCACTCTCAAGCAACCCGACTCTATGGAGAGATCCTCCCGAAACGCGTACCGGTCGCTACGGGCCTGGCACCCTCTGCGGGTAAGTGGCCCCATTCAAGATGGACTTGGACGCGGTGCGACGTCACGGGATAAACGGATCCTCCTGAACACTACAATTCCCTGCGGCGGAACCGCGGGATTCAGTGCTGGGCTAATTCCTGTTCGCTCGCCGCTACTAAGGAAATCCTTGTTAGTTTCTTTTCCTCCGCTTAGTAATATGCTTAAATTCAGCGGGTAATCTCGCCTACTCTGAGGTCGTCAATCATATGGAGAGAAGATATATAAATCGTGCTCCCTCTTTTTGATACTTTATCTCGACGGGTCTCCCGGCGGCGGGAGTACGGGGGGGTGTGCGCGTATTGCGAGTTGACACCGACGACGGGGCCGGGCCGGACGAGAAGCTGGGCTGAAGAATACAAGGAGAAGAATATAAATAAACTTCTTCGATTCTTTCTCTTCCCTTGCTCGCTCGCAGTTTCCCATGCGCACCGCGTATACGGCATCACACGCCACGCACATATATCTTCCCCCGTACACATCCCGGCTCATAGCCAGACTCGTTGTGTATCCAGAGGTGCCATCGCACGATTTCAGAGAAAAGGTATATGGACTCTTTTTCTCTTCTAATAGAGAATTAGTCCCCCCTACCTCTATTTGCGCCTCGCCAAAGTGTCTCTTTTCGTCGCGCATCGTCGAATCGATCCGCGAGACTCCCGCGGAACGACCACCGGTTTTTACTTTAACGTCCGTCCGCTATATTAGCTTTGAGATTCCGCTATCCCTTCACGCTGCGAGCAGCAGAGGGAACCGCGGGAAAAATAAGCTTTTCCGTGGACTGTACGACCGGTGAGACGCGCGGTCTCTTATACGGTCGACCAACAACGCAACAAAGACATGGGGCGATCGGGGAGACTCGTTCTTCCATTCTACACGAAGGAGAGTCATAACCACCTTTCGCGGCATCAGCGCCTTTCGGTTCTCGTCAAAATTCAAATTCGCGCAGCCGCGCCAATGAGGATTTCGGGGTACAGAAACGTTAAACGACGCATGCAGCAATCTCTCATCGAATGTTTGGCGCAAACACTCGTCTGTGTCGACGGAACGTGGCCATAGGGAGAGAACGAATAGGGCTTGGCGAGGACACGCGCAACGGACGGGGAAATACATCGACCCGATCCTGTTAACGCGTGGTTGTTTATCATCCCGCACAGCGCCTGTATTCGTGTAATACACCCTTGGATCTTCACGGCGTCCCGAAGAACGAGTGGTGTGCCCTCGATGTATCGATTGACTTTTATCACTTGTCAAAACGACGACCCTCTTTTTAAAATCCCTGGGGCCTCGTGAAGGCGACGATATAGATCGGCGCACATATGCCGCGCACTGCTCTTTCTCTCTATCTATCTCTCGCTCTTTGGTGTCTCTTTCTCAGGACAAATTTTTCATTTCAGGCGACGTCGGGAGCACGGTAAAAAGATCTCGCGCAGAACGTGAAGGCAAATCTACACCACCGGTGCGAGCGGAGAGGCTGCCGTGAGTGTGCTTGATCCGGGGAGCGGTGCAGCACACGGGCGGTCGTTTTAAAACAACGACGCACGACGCCGTGAAAGCACGCACGCGAGTCCGCACGATGATCATATTTTCATCACGTTCGCCTCTCTCTTTTCTCGCACGGGAGAGATTACACGCTTCAACGACTCTGGCGCGAGCCGTGGCAAACGCCGACGAACAGCCCAACTTTCGCTCGTACGTCGCGCGTATCTCGCGTGTATCATCGACCCGACACCGAAACGCGTTACATCGTCGGAAACGCGAGACGGCGAGGATGACACGCCGAGGAGAATCCGACGCAAGCAGTCTTTTGTATGTGATAACGACCCTCAGCCAGGCGTGGTCCAGAAATTGTATCCGTGGACCGCAATGTGCGTTCGAAATGTCGATGTTCATGTGTCCTGCAGTTCACACGTTGACGCGCAATTAGCTGCGTTCTTCATCGACCCACGAGCCAAGTGATCCACCGTTCAGGGTAATCGTGTTATTAAATATGTTTGATATATATCTTTTGTTCTCTCGGTTCGGATGAAGCCGAGGCCCGTGCGCCTCCAACCAGCGCGCGAAGGAGGACCGTCCGGGCGTCGCCAACGTTGACGAAACTGTGTGATTCCTGTCCAGGACGGGAACCGTCGAAACGCACGCGGAAACACCGCGACACGTCCGACGGCCGAGCGTATTCATTTAAAAACCTTCGAGATACACGGGTACGAGAACCGTAATCGTGTACTCGGGGGCCACCGCACGCGGCAGCGTCCTCCTTACACGCTCTCTATCGTCGCCGTCCCCCGAAAGCGGACGCACGGCCGGCTTCGATCGGTCCAATCGGACTTTCGCTATCGATGCTTCACAGCCGGTCCTTTTTTTCGCTATCGGGGACGCGCGATTAAGTGAGCGATACTCGGGACGCACGTCGACGCGTTCGATGTGCGAACCGCCCTAGGTTACCCGGGTCCTCTTCTCTCTCCGAGGAGAGGGTCCCGACCACAGGACTTTTCGGAGAGCGCGACCAAAACTGAGGAAGCGGAATGCGAGTGGAAGAAGCGTCGTCGAAAGAGAGGGATAGAAACGTCGCGAAGCCGAGGCTCCGACGGCGGCTCGTTACTGGCTGCCCTCTCTCGCGCGCGCGTGCTTTACTTAACCACTCGGGGCGCTTGTCTCGTGTTTTCGTCCCTGTCTTTGGTCGCGAGTAATGACTCTCCTTTCTCGACAAGAGCCTACAACACACGCTAGCGCAGACAACACGCTCAGACGGTTATTCGTATACAACGGTACACGCCTCCGGATACGAGGTGAACGGGAATCGACGAGGGCGGCGGGCTATCGGAGGGCGATCGCAACGACGGGTCTTGTTTTTCCCGATTCAGTTAACGACGACCTCTCTCTAGAAACCTCGCGCTAGCGCACTCGTGATTGCGTTCGTATTATTATCGTCCCGTTCTCAAAGAGGCGGCGACACCGCGTCTGGCGGTCTGGCGAGCTGGGCTCTTTGCGCTTCACCGACGGGCATCGGACGGGAGCGTCGCGGTGAGAAACCAGGTTCTCCGTCTGTAGCGACCTCCGCGCGTAAGCCGTGCCACGCGG